>JABXWE010016352.1:0-39349 GCA_014611495.1 Limonius californicus | reverse complement strand
ATGCCGAACGACCTGAAATAGTCTAGTTAATAGGTTAATAGGCTGATAACAATAAAATTATTAGTAAAACAATATTGAAGAATGTGTTAGGAAGAGTTAGCTGCAAGCAACATTGATTTTCTCTTCATCCACATAATCCGGAAAACATTCACAAGGTATTCTGTATTTGTCTAATTATTGGCTAATATATTGAACACAATATACACACTACAAAACAGACCGGAAAAGGTGTTAAGAAGAGACTCAATCAGAGTCGATATTGATTTAAAACAGTTCTCTTCACGCAGACTTTCAGGAAAACATCCATAATGTATCTCGAAGAACTTAAAATTGTCTAAATTTTGGATTACATACCTGAAACAGTATAATTAGCGCTAAAAAGTCAGGACTTCTGGAGAAACTGTTAAGAAAACACTTCAAAAACGAATCTCTTCACGCAAACTATCTGGAAAATATTCATAAGGGATGCCGAACGATCTGAACTTATCTAGTTAATTGGCTAACGAAAATAATATAATTACTGGTAACACAATATTGAAGCATGTGTTAGGAAGAGAGTTAGCTGAAATCAACACTGATTTAGGAGAATTCTCTGCTTGCAGATAATTTGAAAAACATTCACAAGATATCCTGCAGGGACTCAATTTTACAACTGGCTAATATGCCGAACACTTTAAAATTATTAATATTGGTAAAATGGTCTGCAGAATGTGTTCGAGTCGATATTAATTCAAAACTTTACTTTTCACACTGACTGTCTGAAAAACACTCAAAAGGTATCAGGAAGGGTCACAAAAATTATCTAATTATTGGCTAATTTGCCGAACATAATATGATAATTGGTAAAAACCGAGAATTGTTCAACTGAAACTGAAAATAAATGCAATCATTGAAATGACGTTTGTTCAAGTTAGTAGTGTTGGTAAGCAACACATTAATAAGTTTCTGGCGTTTGAATTTGATTCTGAATTTCAAAACTTCGATTTTGAAATGGGGTTTGTTGTTGAAAATTCGTCCAAGTTTGATCAGCGTGGGGTCCTGCAATTTCTATGCGCTGAGGTTGTGCAGCCATTGCAGATGGTACGAGAATGCAAGCAGTGTATGGAAATGCATGTATTGCGTACCTAACTGTGAAGGAATGGTGCTGAAAATTTAAGAATGGAAAAGAGGGGACCATGGATGAGCCGCGACCAGGTGCACTGTGTACTACATTAACAGAAAACAATATAGTGTTTGTGGATATTAGAAAAACTCGTCGAATTACAGAAACTTTAGAAATTATTTAGAATTAAATTGTTGAAAAACTGTTTTATAAAGCAAAGATTGCTTTCAATTGAACACACCTCGTAGTCTGAAGACTTTGTTAGCAAGATAATAAACTGAAGTCAACATTGATCCGGTAAGATTCTCTTAATGCATAAACCCTAGAAGTCATTCATATGGTATCACAAAACGGTCTAGGGAAGGTGTTAGGAAGATAATAAAATGAAATTCTTTACGCACATAGTCTGAAAACCATTCATAGGATCTGAAGGGTCTGCAGTTATCAGATGGTTGACCAAACACGCTCTTCTACTGTTATTAAAATGATCCATGGCAGTTGTTACGAAAACACTTCATCAGAATCAAGCAGAATAGCATTAGGATTACATAAACATAGCGTTGAGAAATCAAAACGTTGATAAACTATCCCACAGGGCCTGAAATTATGAAATTATTAACCTGTATGTATAAGACAATATAATTGGAAAACAGTCTAAACCAATATGAGAGTTAACCGGTGTCCACATTAATATATAGGATGTACTTTGGACAGATGGTTAAGAAAAGTAATAGTAGTAGTAGTAATAAACAAACTATTGGTAAAATATGGTGAAAACAATACATCCTCATCCTCATCTTCAGGACTTAGGCCACGTGGCCGTTTCGTTTTAGCAATTATTCATTCCACCCTTTTCTGGGCCTTCCTGCCTTCTGCCTTGTATTTTGTACTCTTCGGATCTTTCCGGATTAGCATTCTTTCTATGTGTCTTTCCATTGAATACTCGATATTTGCAAGCCTTCTCTGATCTCTTCACTTCTGTGTCTGTATCTTCGTGTGTATCCGGCTGGCGGTCTTAAAAATTTAATTTCCGCAGTTTCTATACGTCTGCGATCATCCTGTCGCATTACCCAAGTCTTACACCCATACAGGAGTCTGGGGAGAGAAGTGGCTCTATACAATTTTAATTCTGTATCATTTCTTACTTTGCCTCTAAGCGATCTGCGAATCATTCTACATGTCCTTTGGAACTTCCAGAGCTTCAATTATAGGTCATCTTCATCCATGAGTACCAATGTACATCTTAAATATTTAAAATTCGAGACTTGTTCAATCGATTTGTCGTCTAAAACTGTTTTTGATCTAACGGGGTATAGTCAGTGGAAAGCCATTACTTTAGTTTTTGAGGGACATGTTTCCATGAAGAGCTCTTTTGCAATACCATTTAGTTTAACTATACATTTGAATCACGTTTTCTGTCGGTCCTATTGCAACAAGGTTATCAGCAGAAAGAGGCGTTATTGGTTATAGTATGGTATACGGTTATTGGTATTTGTAAAACCTCGTGTCATTTTCCACTGTCTTTCGTGTCATTTCATCCATGTATATGTTGAAAAGTGTGGGTGAGAGTGGACACCCTCGTCTTACGCCTGTTGTCGTGGTAGCGATTTTTCGTTTTGAAGAGGTACGGGCTGAGTGAATTGTTTTCTTGTTGGTTTATATATACTTTTAATGACCTCGATGAGAAGAAGCGGTATTCCTCATTTTCTTACTAGATTCCGTAGCAGGCCGCGTTTGGCACGGTCGAACGTCTTTTCGAAGTTTAATAATAAAATAATGTGGGAGTTTCTTTATTGTATCGAGCCTCTTTTGTATTATTTGTTTAATCATCAATATATTATCAAACATCCTCTTCCTTCTCTAAATTCTGCTTGTTCTTCAATTAATATAGTATTACCTATATCTGTTGATCTTTTCTGATTATCTTTGCGAATAATTTATATGTTGCATTTAACAGGCTAATAACTTTGTAGTTGCCAAATATACTCTTGCGTCCTCCTTCAAATATACGATTTTTGGAAAAATTTGGAATATTTCCATTCTTCGGGAATTGATTTTTTCTTCCAGCATAGATTTAGGAATAGCAGAAGTTTCTGTTTCAGTGTCTTGGAGCTATATCTTATTAGTTCTGGGTTTATATTGCTTGTTCCAGGTGTTTTCTTGTTTTTGGTATTTATTATGGCTTCTTCTAATTCATTAATTTCTATATTATCTGCTCTTTCTTCGTAATTATTCATTTAATTCGCTTCTGTTTCTTGTGAATTCCACAGCTCCATAAAGTTATCTAACCACTCTTTGTTTGTTATTACTTGAATGAATTGTGGTAAAAAAGTTCTCGAGGAGATAAGGAAGAACCAATCGTTAGAAGTTAACAAAATATTCAGCAAATATCTTAAAGGCAATACAGCAAATCATAAAACAGTGTAGACAATAATCTTGGACGTTAATAGTAAGAGGATTGTTTTACAAAAACTAATCGTGGAAAAGTTAATGAGTTTCTTGAAACTATAGAATTAACACTTAACCATCCAAGAAACAACTAGCTTATTAATAAATTTAGTAATTCCTAATTACAAATGAAAAATTGTATTGTACGACACTTCAAGTTCAACAAGCTAGACGGAATGTATTTATAACAGAAAGTGGTTAATTTTATCTTCGCTGATTTGATAGAAGGAAATTCCTAGTTGTTTTTATAAATTAATGTACAGCGATGTCATAATTGGTAACCACAGTAACCTTCCATGTATTAACATCTGCAGAATACACAATCTTAAACACATATCTCTGTTTGTGCCTATTTAATCAAATTAAAATATGTTTCTAATGTGTATAAGAATCTCTAGTAATATTCAAACGCGCAAATAATAAATATACCAGCAACGTGACCTTGAAACAGAAAACGTACTGAAGGTCGCCTTAATCACAAAAGAGTATTATTTATTTAACAATATATTCCTGGAATTCAACATTATACTCCACACTAACGTTAATTAACATTTCATGTTATAAAATTGAAACATAGCTCTTAGTCTTTTTGGACTGCGCTTGGGGCGAGACCGGTCCTGTTGCACGGAAATATATTTGAAACATATTAATATTCAGCGAAATACAATATAGAGTATCGTAAAGCGGTCCTTCTTGAGTGAATTGTTCGGCTGCTAAATATTGCCGTTATTCAGAGAGACAAGTTATTTATAAGTTTCATGCAAATGACAAAATTGACTCTTCAAGGTGACGCAAAAAATTCATTATAGTAAAATCGATAAAGCAAATTCCAATCTAAACCACTCAGAAACCTCTATCGAATCTTGTTGTCAAATTTTCATCGTTCTTGAACTTTTCAAGCCACAGAACGCGACCATGCTCCAGCTTTTAAAAGTGAATTTGTAAAGTTCACCGTATTTTGATGTCAAATACAATTTTGTATAATCTCGCAGTCTAAAGGAGGCTCGATTTAATAAATATTGGAGAAGCACTTCACGCAGACTTTCTCATGCTGCCGAATGATAAAATATGCGCAATAACTACAACCAGGCCCTACCAACTTAATACAAATTTAAGAATTATATTTATAAATTAATCAATTAAATGTTTAAAACGATTGCACTTTGCAACAATAATAATTATAAATACAGAAGTCACTTTGTTAGTATGTTTGGACTTAAATTACGCAAATTTAATCTATGTTAAAATAGCAAAGTTATCTATTAAGGGGTTAATGAGAGAGACAATGATGGAACAGTTGAGTGGAAATGAGTGCAGGTTATGCGATAAAGCGGAGGTCAACAGAGATGGGCGTGCTTGTGCTTATTTTAGAGCGTAGACTATAGCATACCCAATTTTCAAAATACCAAAAGTTTCAAACTATGAAACCGTTTTTGAATAAAGAGAAATTAAATATCGAATATAAAAAAATTCGTTGAAGGATCTAGAACAATCAGTACAAATATTTTGTCAGCTACTGTTTTTGATAACCGGGCCAAAACAGAAAAATGAAGTAAAAAATTAATTTGACAGAACGGGGGTGCCTTTTTAAAATTAAACATGTTTAAAGGAACTTCTCAAGGAGCTAACGAGCAACCGCAAAGTTTAACTTCAACATGTTTTTTTTTATGAAATTAATGACGATAATAATGTTAAAGAGAGCAAATATTTTGTACGTTCGTTATCTATTATGTCTTTCTCTCTGATAATTTGCGGGCATCGCTTGTTAACTTGCTGGGTTTGTTTACTCAACATCCTGATTTTTACAATAGTTTGCAATAATAACTTTATTTTTTTCTGAGTCTAGAGCTATTTTTAACAGTTGCTCTTTTCGGCCACAACTTATTTCCAGTTCGTTACCTAAACTGATTAAGAATTAATCTTAATTGGTTTTAGTTTTTGTTACAAAACGAATGTGATAATTGCAAGGTTTTTCATGTCCGCTATTTATTAGCAAGTCGTAAAATCTAATTAATCATGCAAACGTTCGAGTATCTTTCTCTCACAAATGCAGTGCTTGTACTTGTTGAGATAACGATTTCTGGCAGCACAAAGAAAAAACTGGGAAGTTGTAACCGGGGAAATCCAAGAAGGCGCCATTTAATTATTACACTACATTGATAAACACGCTGTTAATAACTTGGAATTTCTGTTTATTTGCTCGTGTACTTATTTTCCGGAAAGCGTAATTATCCGATGCGTTAAACATCCCCGGGGGGTTTTCATACCTCGATTAATCGGGAATATTTTTGTAGCTCGTCGATTATAATTAATCGCTCGGTTTTCAATACATGGATGTAATTGGCTCACAGATAGCACGAGACGTCTACGTGGCAACTAATTGCAACTCTTGCAAATCGGAAAATACTTTTGCATAAAGAACGCACGAAGTAATACGCAATGTTATTAATATTTAAACTAATAATTTTTCGAGTAAATATTATTAAAGTTTGTTCTGAAATAGAACAGAATGTTTTTTTTAATCTTACTAATTGGCAAATGTTTTTGGTTTTTCAGGCTATCAAAGAAACTAAGTGAATAAACTATCACTACAACTTAAACACAGGATGTGAATTTTGTAACCTGTTATTAAAATACACTTATTACGGTTTTTGTTCTTGCGTAGTATTTTGGAACAATTTGTATGCAAAATCACCTATTATTATTATTATTAATTTTTCACAGCTGCATGTGGATGTAGCGAATTGAATGTTGGAGAAATATTTATATTATATTGAATTATTTAGGCCAGGTCTTCTATCGTTGGATAACAAATAAAAATATTACCTCAACCACTTTGGTTTAGAGGTAAAAATAATGGTATCCAGTTTAATTTTTATTTTATTTGAAGATCTGCATCCCATAAAGGAATTTTCCCTGCAAGACAGAGGTTAGCGCTCTCTTACCCTTGCTCTCACACCAGGTTGTCGCGCGCCAAATTCATGACACGTGGTGGGAATCACGCATTACACAACCGCACGAATGCCCACTGTTCATTTGATCGCGGGTACCCAATTATTTAAAGCAACTGGATAGGCCGCGCGCCCGGCATCGAGTCGGGGATTTGAATTCCCGACCTTCCGCGTTGGACCCCAATGCTCTAAGCACTAGACCATGCCGGCGCTGCAACCAATTTAATACTAGGTACCGTTTAATGTTTATGAATTTTAAGATTTAGTTTATCCTACAGAAGAAATCTATGAACACAGCCAGCCAGGTAAACTAATCATGTGATAAAACTCAAGTATTTAAAGGTAATTGTCAAAAATTTTAGAAACTCGTGATACTCTTTCACAGTGCCTTAATGTACTTTTTTAAAATATCGATTATTCGAGTAAAATATAATAAATGTGTTGTATTTCAGGATGTACTTCGATTTTCTGCGTGGGTTAGTTGCCACAGCAACTAACGTTTTACAAAGTACACTCTACTTTTTTACTTTTTGTAGCTCTAATATTTAACCTTTGACAATAATAACTGTTCAAATACCACCGAAGTTTAAATTATACACAGAATAAGAATTTTTTAGCTTATGATTAAATAGAATAATTAAGTTTTTCATTCGAATAATGTTTTTTTGGGCAAGTTTGTACGAATTCGCAGAGGACTAATTAAATACAACACTAAAGTATTATCTGGGATGTTGGGTATAGCTTCATTAGTTACTACTTACTGTATGTGGGTGTCTTGAATTGATTGTATTAAATATTTGATTTCTTAAATAATATAGGACAGGCATTTAGTTGTTAGGTTAGATAACCAAACCAGTAAGGGTATCAAAAAAGCTCTAAACACTTTAATACTGTGTTATGTTCGTTTAGCTTTACGTTTCATAGGAATTAAAATTCTATTTTAATTGCCGTTCTTATGTTGATTACAATTTTCATTATTTTCAAAAACAAAATTTATGGGAGGCCACTTTCGAGACTTAATCGAACGTTTGACATGCTTATTTAGTCTGTTAACGCCGGCTAAAAGGAATTCTTAGGACTACTTTTGTCAGCAGCATGGCCTTAAAAGTGTTATGTTTCGCGGAAATCGCACGTGTAAGAATTTGTTCTAGAACCCTTGCACCATATTTCGCAATGTGGTGTAATATTTCGGCTAATGCATATTCGCGTTGCGTTTGCTCTCCAGTCGAATTTCCATTTTAGCTCGGCCCGGCCACCCGATACCATCTCCGGGGCCGTAGATAAATTAAGAAAAAGAGTGGACGCTAGGCTTCGTAAGTGAACTGACGTGTTTTCTTTTGGATACCGGGTTGTGTCGCAGTTCTTCTGCTAATTGAGTTATCGTTTCGTTTTTTGCGTTAGGCAAAAGAATCTTCGACTTGCGTCGGATTAACAATATTAGCAGAGTGTCAGCTTCTTGTAAAGACAATTAAGTGAAATTGTTCTCTCGACTTATGTCGGATAAAAGCTATCAAACCCGTGGAAGTTCTGTTTCTCGAACTGTTTTAAGTGATCCTCCCATACAGCGGCAGAGATCTTGACATCTGAAGTTCCCATCTTTTCTCTCTCGACGTCGAAAAAGCCCTGGCCGTAGCGTCATCTCCATTCGATCCAATCTTGAGGGGCGTACCAGCGAATTTTTCTCGCTTCCCGAAGATCTTAGGAACACCCCAGTTGTGTCTCTCTCTCTGCTTCCTACCAAATAACACTAAGGTAGGAGAAATTCTAATCGTGAGGTGAAAACTTTTTCCGAGCTTAATTTTCAAGTTTCAAGTGCTGAACCTTTTTTTAAATGCGACATAAAGCGACCTTCAGTCGCCAGTTGTCCTTTCTTTTGTTGGTTAACTGTAAAGTGTATTCATAAATTGTATTAAATTCTAAACTCCGACGCCACTGGCTGCGTAGATCTGTTCTAGGAAATTAAATATCGCAAGCTACCAACGGCGAGCCTTTTTCAGTTCGAACCTTCCAACAAAATCTTGTATTAATTAACCATAAATATTACCATTTTCAATGTAATCGTTATATTTGTTGTATCATGTCAGTAATCTAAAAGAAGTTGAATTATATTTGTCTTGAAATTTACCACATGTTTTATTTTTGTGTATTTTTATCTTTGTGTGCATGAATTTTGCAAGCATTACATATATGGAGGAGGAACAATAAAGGTCAGTCCGATTCCCGTAAGCTGCTGGCCTCTCGGCCTTCCACGAGAACTGGTATCTGCTGTGATTTGGAAGGTGGCTGTTATGTTCATTTACATTTTGCCGCTCCATTTGGATTAATGTCGAACTTTAATTTCCGCTTCATAGGAGTTGAAATTCGATTTTAATTGCCGTTTGTATGTTGATAACAGTTTTCGGTATTTTTCTTTTAAGATTGAGTTATGGGGGGGGGCGGCAATTCCGCAAAGCCTTGAAGTTTCTCTTTGTAAGCCGAAATTGCCGATTTATATTTTGTCTGCACCTGACCTTGGACGCTTTCTGCGAATTTACGTGCCGAATTACTTCATTACATTTCGTAATGTGGTGCAATTTTTTTTGGGGAATCCAGGTTCCCGTTGCGTTAAGTTCGGCAGTCAGTCCTCCATCTTCGTTGATTCTGGCCGCTCGTTCCATCTACGAGGGCCGTTACGAAATTAAGAAGTCAATTTTACATCTCCGACGACTCTGGTCGCCCGTACGGGGGCCCTAACGAAAATCAGTCCTAACATCTTCGCGACTCCGATCTACCAATCCCATCTTCGGGGGCCGTTAAGAAATTAAGTACGGCAGGGGCGGCTTATGCTTTCGATGGGTATCCATCGCTTGTATTCCCGTATCGATGTATCACCGTGGAGTGAACAGAATATCGACAAGTGCTGGATTTTAAAGAAAATACGCTGGATTTCAACCCTGGAAAGGCAATTCATTGCCAATTTGCCGATCGCCTTTGGCGGATTAGTATCGAGCCCATTCGTTGTTCCTGTACCTGTGCCGTTGTTGCAACGAAAATTTCGTCCCAAAGTTTTCTGAAGTAGTCTTCTACCTTTTTCCCGGGCCGGAAAATACCCCAGACTATACCTGGATGTGGAAAAAAACCCCAGAATTGTGCCTGCCTTCATTAAAATTCAAGGTAAAGAACTAAGTTTTCTGTGCTGTGAAGAAAGAACCCTTTCTCGCGTCAGCTTGCAAAATTTCAAGGGATTGAACCTTTTTTTATGTAACAAGAAGCGACCTTCAGTCGCCGACTGTCTTTTTTTTGTGTATCACAAAGTGTAGAGTAATTTTTTTATATATACTGCGTCATTCCTGTAAGCTCCGGCGTCACTGGCCACGTAGGTGTTTGGAAAATGTAAATGACGTACGCCAGCGGCGGCGAGTTTTCTTTTTTGTCTTGAACGTTCAAATTAAAAGCTTTTAATATGGAACTATAAAGTCACCATTTGCTGTCATTCTTTTGTACTTTTGTCATTTCTAATAATTTAATTATATGTGTGTTAAAATTTTCTGCCTCTTTTATTATTGTGCATTCTGTATTTGTGTGTGTACGAATTTTGCAAGATTTATAAACAGAAGGGAGGCACAATAAAGGTGAGTTCAATTCCCGTAAGCTGCTGGCCTCTCGGCCTTCCCCCAGGACCTACAATCAGCTGTATTTGGAAGGTGGCGCCCACTAATTTTGACCCACTCTCTACGCGACCAGGAAGATTTCTCTCCCGTAAGCGGTTTCCGTGTACCACCCCTACTCCTCGGAGCTAAACTGTAGACCTTTTTCCACCTATCCGGTTACGGGTCGACGGAACAGCTCGTTTGGCCCGTAACATGGCGCCCGTTCATTTTGACCTACCCTGTACACGACTAGGAAGATTTCCCTTCCGTAAGCCTTTTTCCACCTATCCTGTTGCGGGTCGACGAAAATGCTTGTTTGGCCCGTAACAACTGCAAAGTAATGGTCCTGGCCAGGACCGAGAGAGATACTAGAATATATGTAAAGAATATTGATACTAGGTTAGTATCGATAGTTCCTAAAAGTACAGAAGCATCAAATATTTTAGAATGTTGAAAGTATTTAAAGTTTCAAAGTACTGAAGGTACTAAATATCGAAAATGTGCACAAAATATAGTTGCAAATAATATCAATCTGGTAAAATTTGAAAAGTGGCACAGAGATTATTATAAAATCTTATGCAAATAAAATTTTAAAAAGTAACCTTACGTATCAAGCGTCATTGCAAAATTTAAACATCAGACCGTAACCGAACCAAGGTGTGTAACAAATTAGGATTAAAAAATCCCCAACTTCCTGGAATGTTTTCCTACAATAATAATTTCTAGACTAAGCCTTGGCCTTCAGAGTTCAAGGTCAAATACTGAGTTAACCCCAAAAAGTGGAACTGATTGGAACAATCAGAAAAACTCGCTAAATCGTAAGGACTTATACATCCCGTATTATCTGATTTTTATAAGAAAAATGGAACGAAAGGCGAAAGTAACCAAGGGTAGGGCTACGATTTGGTAATTTCTTGAATTATAAAATTTACGTTCGTTGTATAATCAAAATCTATAATAAATAACAACTACAAATTCCCTTAATTAATCTTACATTGAATTTTATAGGAATTAGAGTTCAAACTAGTTCATAATTGGGAATCAATCACATTTGGGAAACCACAAGTGCATCCGTGTAATCCAGTGGAAATTCAAAGTCCAAGGAAATGCAGCCTTAATCGGCTGCTGACAACAACATTAAGTGTTACAAATAAAACAAACAAGTCGTGTGTGTTTTAGCAAATTCCTAGCGGGAACGCCAGCTGTAAAGCGGCACTTTTTCCTGATTACCGAATTAAAAATGTATCATTACGATAAAAAGCTCGTCTTTGTAGAAAATGGGCTTGCTAAAAACGTGTAATTTGGGCGCAAAATGGTTACATCCGTTTCGCTTCAGCGCCCCCGGAGAAAAACGCACGGTTTAGAATTTATTTCGGATCGGATTTACTAGACGCAAATTATTTTTAATAAAAGTAGTTAAAAAACCGGAAATGGTATTTGCAAGCGCTGGTACCTTACATAACCGAGGCTAGACCATAAACCCGTAACATTTACTTAAAATTCATGCATTAAAATTAGAAAGTAGATTGCAAAATGTATTGAAAATTTTTGCCTTCAAAGACCGACTTGGTTTGTGATTTTTCGCAAAATTTCTTGGACTCGTTACATCTTGGTCGTAATTACAAAATAAGATTACAGAATCAATTTTACTATTTTAATTAGGTCCATCGCGGCATAGCTGGTGCTACGTCATGTTCTACAAAAGAATTGCGGACTTTAAACCGAGACGTGTGGAAGAGAGATAAAGACAGTTAATTGTTCTAGGTTAGGGTCAGAGAATCACAGTTGAGTGGACAATATTTCAATGACCTTGTCCTTTCATTGATAAACGGGAGACCGTGATAATAATACTTCGCGATAATTAGCAGAGGAGGGCTGCCTATCGCCCCTTATCGGCTGTTTTGAATTCGAAAGTTTCGCCTAAAACACTCCGTTATTGAAATTTTATTCCCGCCGCAAATCCACCTTTATGGAGCCGTAAAGTGAAACCGTGAAAGGCGTGCAAAAGATATTTTTAATACTCTTTTTCCCTGCGAAATAAAATATTATTGCGACAGTTATGCGAGTGCAACGCGGATTTTTATGCATTGTAAAACCGCGAAAAGGAAAATTAAGGCTCAGAATTTTTGCGTGGCCTAGTGACACGATTTAAAAGAATCGGTTACACAGCCGCTGTTGATGAACTATGCCATATACTGTTATATAAGCAAGCTGGTGCGAGGTAAACACAGACAACCATTTGTTATTAAATTACTGACCTAGTAGTGTAATCAAATAACGAAACAGTATACTAGAAACTGCACGGAATGGGTTTTGCGGCGGAAAGTCGAATTTCATCGGCGGTTGCATTAATCAGACCATAATTAACGCGAAAAGTCGCCAACGACTGTGTGCAACCACCGTAGGAGCGCGAAGGTCAATCTTTCCGCCGAAATATCCTCCGCCGCCCCCGGCGGACGCGGCTGATTAATTTAAAATTTCCTCCGATTGCTACGTCTACGCTAACTTTCGTCAGAGATGTTCGCCTAATCCTCTTAGACTCGAACGTAATAGCTTGATTTGCCAGGGGGCGTCCCGCAAAATTAATTAGCTAGAAGTTTATATCGTTAACCCTAATTCTGGAATAGAGATTTGGGTAACAAAATCAATTGATGGTTGATCATTGTTGGTAATTTTCAAGAGAAAAGATACGGAGTACGTGCTGAAACTACAAAAAAGTCTTATTCGTACTAGTTTTTGTAGAAAATTGGGAATTAATTAAGAAAATTCAATTTAATTTGATTCATATAACCCACTAGAACCGTCGATTAAATACCACACACCAAAGTCCCATTTTAATTGCAGCAGTTGGGATACCATTAGAATGTTTGTATTATTTTACATACGGTTATTCGTGAGGATTATAATGTTTAAATTGATAGAAAAGAGACACTCCAGTGCAAAACTGATATTAGTAAATATCGCTTTGCTGGGGAATTAATATTTAATTGCTAAAATTGGAATTTAACTATATGAAAGTTTACACATTATGAGAAACTAGTATCAACAAGAATTCAAAAGTAAACAAAATAAGCAAATTGAGAAAGTAGTAAGTAAACTGATAAGAAATGATCTAAAAATAGATTTACGTACAAACTAAAATAAAAACAAAGAGTAAATAAAAACCAACAGTAAATAAAAACCAACAGAGTAAATAAAACAGAAACAAAAATAAAATAAAACAATATTACAATTGTATTAATTCGTTTTAGCAAATTATTAAACTGAGCAAAAGTTTGCAATAAATACATTCAGAAATATATAACAAATATATAGGGTGTCCCTAAATTGCCTTAAAAGCTTCAGGTAAACTTTTTCTACAACCGATATAGACCTCAAAATTGCAAACAGGAACTTCCTATCACGCTTAGTTTCCTCATAAGAGCCAATTAACGAATCTGAAACATGGCAACACTGTGATTTACAGCTCGAATTACTACGCGGCTAGAATGTCTTCTATAAGGAAAACGCTGTGCGTAAACCCTTGCAGCCTCATTGCAGTTTCCCTCACATTCCGCAAGAATACAAATCATATCCACGTACTTGTTTATAGCCAGGGAATTTTTCTTTTTAGTATATATTGCCTATGTATACTTTCAAAAAGAACGCGTCAATTACGCCTATTAGTAGGCAACCAACTATACAGAGAACTAAACCATGCTGTGACCAAGACAATCAAATTAATTCAAGGTTAAAAAATTAAATTAATCTTTATTTAGTGTCTTCTTGCGTTTTTTATACAACCATGTACAGTAAAGACGAAAAAGTGGAAATTCTAATGTAGTATCAGAATGGTAACAGCTTAAGAACTGCGAGAGACTTATTTTCACTAAAATATCCAGAAACACCTATTCCTTGTATTCGAACCATACAAACAATTGTTAGAAAATTTAGAACAGAGGGATGCGTAATAAATTCCCATAAAATAAGAACTAAAAGTAATCACGTTTTAACCGAAGAAATAAAATTAAACATTTTATGCTACGTTGAAGAAATCATAATTAATAGTTATAACATAAAATAATAATAAAAAATAGTTTGCGATGGCCGAGAATGGAACCCGGATCAACTGCTTGGAAGGCAGCTATGCGGACCATTACACCACTTTGCCGCTGATGTATTTTTGTTGTACAAAGGAAGCACAATGTTCACGGACCTTACAGTACAATACATGTTTTCAAGCGGTTTGGATTAAGAATTCTTAAAGAAAAAAGTTTAATGATGCTTTTAAGGCAACTTAGGAACACCCTGTATATATACATACATATCTATGGACTTGTGGACGGTTTAATTCGTATATCTCAAAATTTAGTGCAGATAAATCTAGTAAAAACTGCACGTATAGAAATACTAAAGTTACTCTGATACAAAAAATAGTTTAACACGAGGAGTACATTGTGGATTGTTAGTTGCCGCTTGTATGAAACGGTTTTTCAAATACTTCAATTTCAGTAATATCAAATGTACAGAAAGAGTAAAATTTCAAAACGATTATTAGTTGATGGCAAACAAAAAAATCAGTTACTATCAAATTCTTCTCCTGAGAATTCTATTTTAAGCAAATGTACGGAACTGTACGTACATCACATTATAAACATTAAAATTTAAAAACAGCTATTAGAGTGTGGCGAACAACTATCTGTTTATTGCTCTAAATGTTACTGCACACGATTAAAATAAAACCTGAAACATGACATGAATTAAACAGAATGCAGAAACAGCAATATTTCAACTCGAGAATTAGATTATATTTTTCAGATGTAGATGTCCAACATTGTAGGAAGTTAATTTTCAGTTATATAAAATGTTTCTGTGGATGATTTGATTAGAGAAATCTATCTGACATATTTCACATTTAATTGTCGTCGGGATAAAATTTTTAGAGAAACGATTACAGTGTAGTTAAAATCTGATACACAAACGAGTACATAAAACATTAGAAGTAGAATTTCAAATTGTTGTTCGATTTTGCTGCTCCATTGCTCCCAGTTTTATTACAAATGATTAAAATAAACACTATTATGTCTAAAATATGAAGCAACATTTAAATAAAAGGTGATAATAGCTACATATCAGTAATCAGTTTGACCGTTAGATTGTGGATGGTTCGTTGTCGTCAGCTCGTAAGTTTACTATACAAGTATAAATAAGAGATCATTTAAAGTTATCGAAACATATCAAACTAAAATTAAATATAAAAGGTAGTAGAAGTAATTTTACTACGACAGTTATTGTGTATCGTTTGTACCAACTTTAATTATAGAGGATTAAATGACTAAATCAAGCGCAACGTAAATAAAAAAGTAGAGTATGTAACATTACTGTGTGACCATTCTATTCTGGACCGTTAATAGTAGTTCATTTATTATATATTTGTTATCAAAGTAACTCCATGTACGATATTAAGTTTTCTACATCACTTTTGCTTAGTGGCCTTTGAAGGCCAAATTTTTAAAGGGCTGCTAAAGTGACTCAACATAGGCTAAAATTAACGTTTTCTATTGTTACCGCAGCTACGTTAATTGGCGACCTTTACAATTGTGTTTTTCAATAACTAGTAGACAATATATTCAAGAATGAAATATGCTGACAAAATTATCAAAAATATCATATAACAACTTGTGATAAAAATCGTCCAAAAATACAGTAAAATCAATCTACGTTTAGGACATATATGGAATTAATTTAGTGAATTTTTTTTACCTTATTACAAACTACCGTCTTTTAAGAATGTAATGCACACAACCCCAAAGTTTGCCTGCTTTTCCCATAATCAGAACAATCCCAAGACTCTGTTACTAATTTACTTTATCATACATTATATGTATTGTCTTTCACATTAGCTGTTCGTTTTACATCATGCAGGTAGACGGCCCTAGGGACCTCGGTGGAGCAGAGCGAATACGTGCTGCGACTCGAGGTCACAGTGAAATTCGGCCGATTGGCCGCGTGTTTGAATCCCTGCTGAAGCGACCGTACTTCACTTAGTTAAGTGACGCCCGCACCCCCCTGAAATAATGCGAAAGCGGTTCGGGGAGGGGGTAGTATGAATGAATCGAAGAAAAAAAAGCCCTAAGCCCCATGGCGGACAGGGAAAGGAATACAATTGTTTTTTGATGTAAAAAGTAACTTATAATTTTTAATAACCAGGTCGCTTTAGATCCATTAATAAAAACAATTAAAGTAACTCCTTTTAGTTTTTTTTATTTATTTTTTGTTCATCCTCACATTACCTATTTTTCGGTTCTTCCGCTTTGTAATTGAATTGCCACATAATTCTGTTTATTCCCATTTTTATATAAGGATCGTTTTGTTTCCTTCCTTCTCTCGATAATTCTAAACGGTAAGAGTTGAACCGAAAACTCGCACCTGCCTGCCAACTTCATTTTCATCTTCAGCACTAATTTAATTTTGTTTAATTTGCTGAGTTTTCTTACCAGGATCGTGCGTTTTCCACCACCTTCTGTGTTTACCTTTTCCCTTATGTGTGCTTTCTTTTTGTTCAGTGTTAGCTTAAATAGCTTCATCGTTTATCAACCAGAATATCTATATTTTTATTTTTAACGTCGCTGGAGGTGTAATTTTGCCATGAAATAAATTTCCACAATTTAATCTGAAGAACTTAGAACAATGGAAATTTTAATTTATAAAAAATATTCGTTTTGAGTATGGCTCAAGAAGTTTTATTGTTGCATAAATCGCTAATGCTTTATCAAAAATGAACCTTAAATCCTCACGATAGGGTTCGGCAAGTAAGAGTTTAATACAATTTTCCGCCGATGAAATTTTTTAAGCGTAGGTAATTGATATCCTTCTAATCACAGTTGTTCTACTTTTTCGTTTTTTCTTCTGGCTGATTTATAAACGGTAATTAATTTTATGACAAAAAGCAAATCAGAATTAAGATATAGCGCGTATCTGGTTGCTATTTCAAGCAACAATGAAACCCAAATATATTGCATAAGTACTACGGTGTTGTATCCACTTAGAGTAGTGATATGTCAAAATATCTGGGTCTTATCGCTAATTAAAGACAAATGTCAATAAAACAGTATTTCATTTATCGCTGGGAGGAATTTTTATGCGCTAAAAAGCCTTACAAGGCAATTATTCTTATTTTTGACATTAACATTATCAATTTTAACGTAGCGAGAAATTAATCGCGTTTCTAAAAAACAGATCATACTCTTACACTTTTTCAGATGCTTGATTACCTGTAATTGCTTGTAAATTATTAATGCACGAAATTGTTGTAAAACTATTTAGAATAATGCCATTATAACTAATTGCGATTATTACGAACGACGGAGTGGGCAAACCTTTTGTTTCGACTTTTTAAACTTCTGGAAAATATAATGATGTTAATCTGGCTTCGACATATTCCACGCCTACTCGCCTCACAACAGAAAGCAAATTCCAAAATTTCGTTTCGTATTTGTTAGATACCACAGTCATAAACAAAGAGAGATTACGTATTATTTATAGAAATCCTGAGAGTTAATTACTTAAGTTTTTACTTTATCTTTTGAAAAGAGCATAAGATAGCACATTTGCGTCTTATTGCAGAGATACGTGCAATTTAAAAAATACTGCCCAAAAAAAGTAATCACAGCAATTTAAACAAAAATTTTAGTTGCCGTAAATGTCGTAGGTATCCATAAGACCTTGAACCTATAACATATGATTATTATTTGCATGTTGAGTATGGATTCCTACACTGTTACCTAAATTTAATAAGTATTTTGACAATTTGACAGTCGTCGTCCAAACAATAAATTCAGTTTGGACCTAAAAATCATGTTCGCAGAGTAAACAATCGTAACCTCAACATTACTTGCGTGGAAATGGTATGAGCCTAAGCTATGTCAGTTTGCAGAATTTGTAGGTTAACAGTTAATTACTACGTGAACGAGGTTATGTTTGCGTTTACGTTCCAAGCGTCACGTCCTGATATTGAACAAGTAAACACTATTATAACTATAACCTTCAAAATGAATGACAGTTGTAGGAAGATGCATAATAACAAAAAAAAGCGATCTTGCTCATTTACAGACATTTGTATATAGGGACCTCGATGGGGCAGTGCGAACAAGCGCTGTCAGTCGAGGTCGCAGTGAAATGCTATTCAATCGGCCGCGTGGTCAAACCCCGGCTGAGGCGACCGTATTTCAAGCTTAGGATGCATCTGAATGAATGACTAGTATTTAAGGAACGAGCGCGCGGAGGGGGGGGGGGAGAGTGTGAAAATAAAAAAGACACTTTGTATATAAAGCAATGCTTTGTATTGAGCTCTCTGTTCGTACGAAATAATAAAAAGGCCAAACAATTGCGATATTAACGCAGTTTTCAATTTGTAATAATTTCATAATAAAAACACAATAATGTGTGCTTTTAAAAGTTGACTTCCTCTGTATAATGTGGCCATTAAATACGCAACCTAATCGTTGGAAGGAAAGTCAAACAGGAGACAGCATTGATACGTAACCAAAATAAAAAGTAAATGAATTAAACGTCAGAGCGAGATAAGAAGGCCAGGTTGCATAACTCATCAAAAATATTTACAATCCACTTTGTTAAACATTACAATAATACACCATTATTGTTGTATTGCCAAAGCAATATAGCGAATTCTTTCTCGCCGCGTTCTTCGAATTTTTATGCGCAAACCTCGGCGAGCGGCGTAATTGTGCGTCCAGAGAGAACAAGGAAATTCTTGCAGGAAAAGTTCTCATTTTCGTGCCGCTTTCATAGTGATTTAAAAATTCTTAAAATTTGTTGGCGAACTTTAAGTCGAAACGGAAACCGCTCTGGATTTGAACAATTTAATGAAATGAAAACCCAGAGGGGTACATTTTGTTAAACTGCGCTCTTAAGGAAAGAACCACGCTGTTTACCTTCCAAAATTACTTGAGAGTCCTGGATTAATTTTCATTGTTTGTGTTTAGGACCTTCAGTAAATTATGGTCGTGAAATAAACAACTTCCCGAGGTGCTTATAAATGCATCAATTAAGGAAACATTTTTTATAAACGTGTGTCGATAACCGAGAGCAAATTACATTTTAATTGGTTTAAATAAACCTGAATAGATATGCAAATTAAGTACGTATTATTTCGTAATAAATACTTTTGTAATTAAAATCCAACACACAACGGAGCCAATTTTGACACTGTCCACCAACGTAATTTTAATTGCAGCTTGTTTTCTTGTTAATTGTCACTTATTTTCACGTTTGTGATGTTTGATGGACATTTATGACTATTATAGAGTTTGTTTGCTTTTACAATCGAGTAGATTTGTTTGCAAACAGTTTAGTTGTTTGTTCAGTTATCATTTTTGGATGATTGAACAAATTTTCAGTCTAAGAATAGGATACAATTTCAAGTTTCCCAATACCCCAATTCCCAATAGCTCCCCAGTTATGGTTTGAAAACAAGAAATTATAGTTTCGCCGAGGACAATATCACGATAATTTTGAATTTGCGATCACAGTTGAGCCTGAATAATAACTTTCTTAACTTATTCTTAAATATTTGGACTAAGGAGTCCGCTATTTTGTCTGCCAAACTGTTTGATTTCATAATTCACAATTAAAAATAAATTTTATAGGCGTAAGTGGAACAGAAAGTTAGATTTATTTTTAATTATAGCAATTTGTTATTATTTATTACCAATTTCTGGCATTTCGAATTTCAATTCCCACTTAAACGATATCAAGGTTGGAAGAATAACCTTTTTTGTTGGTTGCGATTTAGAGAAGCAGTTGTTAACACGTTTTGGTTTAAAAACTGTCCCTGCTTTCAAAATTTGCTATCGGTGTCGGTAGAATAAGACAAGGTTGGTTTTTAATTATTCTTCCTTAAATAATATTAATATTTAAGTGACTAGCCATCTTAGCTCCAAATCCATACGAAATATTTTAGAGCGTCTGATACATACTTAGAAGAGTTTCTCTTTATCTTATTTCTAGTGGATTTTTCATTTCAAAATTCTTAATAAAATCGAATGTTTGTAGGCTATTATTTTTAATTACAGCGATTTATGCGGGGGCTGTCCCTCTTCCCAATTTGCTGGTGATATACAGATGTCAACATTTTCGATGAAAGAGTATTTTTTTATCAGATATAGAATAAATTATTATTAATTACAATCTAGATTTACCAAAATTTAAAAAGCAAGCTTCTTCCTTCTTTTAAAGGAGACTGGATTCCCCTTCGCTTCATTTCCAGCCTAGATGATGTTTCTGATTTCTCAATTCATAGGCAATTCATAGTTTACGACATTTAGGATTTTCCTTCTTTTCAATATCTCACTGGTAAACTGTCATCATCGTCATCATCATCATCATCATCATCATCTGACATGGAGCTGACTCGAAGGCCGATCCTGGATATTTAAAAATTCACAATTCAAACGAATTTTATATCGACCTTAGTGGAATAAACAGATTGATTTCTAAGTATAGCCCCGATTACAGTAAGGGGGCTGACCCCATTATCTTCATTTTTAAAGTTAATTGGTAAGTTTTGGCAAGAATGACAATGGAGGGAACTCCTGCGTCTCTCTTTATTTCTGATCGACGATCAGATTTTTACTTCAAGGCAATTAGAGTAATACTAAGGGGGAAAAATCCTTTTCTTATTCATGGTTATGAAATTGTAGATATCAAATTTCCGACTAAAATGATGACGTTTCCACTGATGACAGTGCAGCAATATACCATACATATATTGAATTCCAATTATAGTTTGCTCCTTCCTCTAAATTTTCAATCTTACTATACAATATATAGATTTATTGTGAAGTCCCAGGCTTCCGCGGTTGTGTTTAATAAAGTCATCTTTCAGGCGTAGATCGTAGGATTGATTGATGCTGACGTTTTGTTAACTGTTGCTAACATTATCGAAGTGCTTTGGGTAGATAGACATACAGCAACATAGCTGGGGGAAGGGTGCCACTCCACTGCCCAGTTTGTAGTTAGCAAACTGAATTTACAGAACTTGAATTGATGTCAGTAGGATAATATTCATTGATTTCTAATTAGGTTCGAGTAGCTAGTTCTATTGCCATCACTTTTAACTTATTTTTTAAGTTATAATAATGTCCTTATTGTGGCGGGGGGGCTCCCTTTTCCTTCTGTTTAAACCAACCAGCTGTATATAAATTTAAAATTCACATCACAATGGATTTTGGGTTAGCGTTAGTACATAAGACTTATCTGTTATAGTTATAGTTTTGGATTAATATACTTATTTTATAAAACTCTGTTATGTTCATTTAAATTTTGCCGCTCCCTTTGGATTAATGTCGTACTTTAATTGCCGCTTCATAGGAATTAAAAACGTTATTTTAATTGCCATCTTCTTATATGTCGAGTACAGTTTTCGTTATTTTTCTTTTAAGATTGAGTTATGAGGGGCCGATTCCACAAAGCCTTGAAGTTTTCCTTTGTAGGCTAGATTTGCCGTTTAAAAACAATTCTCGGAAATGTTTATCCTCGGAAGACGCACGTGTCAATTTCGTTCTAGAATTGTTTCGTAATGTCGTGCAATTCTTTTTGGGGAATCCACGTTCCCGTTGCGTTGAGTTCTTCAGTCAGTCCTCCATCTTCGTTGACTCCGGATTTCCCAAATTCCATCTAGGGGGAGCCGTAAATAAGTCGAGTTCTGCAGGGGCAGCTTGGGTTTTCGATGGGTGTCCATCATGTGTGATTTTTGTTTCGCTGTTTTACCGTGGGTTGAAAACAGAACTATCGACAAGTGTTGGATTTATAGAAACACACTGGATTTTATCCCTGGAAAGGCAATTTATTGTAAAATTGCCGATCGCCTTTGGCGGATTAATATCGACCTCAGTTCCTGTCCCTCTGGTAGTACCGTCGGTGCGACGAACGCATCGAAGATTTGGACCCTTGATGTTGACTCCATTCCATCCAGTCTTCAGGCGCGTGCGTGTGGATTTTCCCGCAACTTGTGAACGAAATTGTGCCTGCCTTCATGGAAATTCAAGGTAAAGAACTAAGTTTTTTGTGCTGTGAAGAAAGAACCCTTTTTCGTGTCAGCTTGCAAAATTTCAACGTAATTGAACCTTTTTTATGTAACAAGAAGCGACCTTCAGTCGCCGGCTACCTTTTATTGTGTACTACAAAATGTATAGTAATTTTTTTTATATATACTGTGTCATTCCTGTAAGCTCCGGCGTCACTGGCCACGTAGGTGTTTAGAAAATGTAAATGACGTACGCCAGCGGCTGCGAATTTTTTTGTCTTGAACGTTCAAATTAAAAGTTTGTAATATGGAACTATAAAATCACTATTTGCTGTCATTCTTAAGTACTTTTGTCATTCCCAATAATCTAATTATATGTGTGTTAAAATTTACTGCCTATTTTATTATTGTGCATTCTGTAATTGTGTGTGTACGATTTTGCTAGCTTTATAAACAGAAGGGAGGCACAATAAAGGTGAGTCCCATTTCCGTAAGCTGCTGGCTTCTCGGCCTTCCACGAGGACCTGTATTTGGAAGGTGGCGCCCACTAATTGTGACCCACTCTGTACACAACCAGGAAGATTTCCTCCCGTAAGTGATTTCCGTGAACTCCCCCTACTCCTCTGAGCTAAACTGTAGACCTTTTTCCACCTATCCGGTTACGGGTCGACGGAAAAGTTCGTTTGGCCCGTAACAACTCCCGAGTACATAACTTTCTCGTAGATGTCGATCGTATTATATAGATTGATTAATAATTATAGTCTGGCGTCTACTCCCCTTGCGGTTACTTTTAAACTTATTCTTTTGTTGTAATGACATTTTCGAGGCAGATAGAAGCTAGTCCTCTCTGTTTGCTACATCCACCAATCCCAATGTTAAAATTCGGTAATATTTAGAGGGAGCAGCCTGCTTACTCCCATTTTCCGTCCTTTACTCCAAACTTTAACCTAATAACCTTGTATTATTAAAGTTCTGACTTTAAGCTAATGCTATCATATTAATCCGTGTGTTTGAAAATATGATTAATTATTTCTGTTGTTATCAGGATGAAGGTGAAATAATAAAATCTGACATATCTGCAACCAGATAGGAGGTACAATAAACGGCAAAATAATTTTTTGAATGCTGTATTGATTTTATCGGTCGAAGCTTGACTTTTAAACCTATTCAATACCATGGAAGTTGCTCAGATAAAATCTGCTCAACATTAGAAAATAAATGAAATACTAATTTATAATGCAGAGTTCGTTGTGATATAATCTAGTAAGAGTGATACCGCAGTCGATAGAGTTAAATTAACCAGAAATGTGAATGTCGTGCATAAAGTTTTATTAAGTGTCAGTTCCTAGTGCGGTTTCTTTATGCAACCTGGACTGGATCGGAATTGAAAGAAAGCGGTTAGGAAAATAGGAAATCGATCATAAACAATCCTAGCTGTTGTTCCTGTGGGCATTGTGTTGTAAATATTTGTAGAGTTGATACATGTCACTGTTGTAAAGTTTCCACTGTGGTATTATTTTGTAATCTCCAATATCGGCAATAACAGGATGAACGTAGAGCAAAATTTTCTTACTTCTTATCTTTCTAAATTTATCCTTCCTTTTAATTTGTTATCGGGTAATTGGTTCCGGGAATAATTGATTTGGAGAAATGTGACCGTAGGAGCCACAATGTCTATCAAATGTAATACATCAAGGTGTATCAAATCGAACAAGTATTATTAAAATTGGGGTTTGTTAGATTTAAGAAAGACTGTATCAACAAGATGGAGCTCTGGGACAGTCTACGAAGGTGAAAACTTATTAACTAATTTAAATTTTATGACAAAACGACACAATTGTTAAATAATTGTAAGCTAGTAGGCACCTCGAACTTGTAGAATCCAAAGAGTTAGGAATGAAGAAATAAGGAATAGAGTAGGGTCGCAGCAGAGAGTCGTAGAAAGGGCGAAGAATAAGATTTTAAAATGGTATGGGCATGTATTGAGGATGGCAGAAGAACAATGGCCGAGGAGTATTATGAACTGGTCGCCGGCAGGCAAGAGGAGAAGGAGAAGAACTGAAATGGACGGTTATGAAACACAAAAGTCTAACATGAATGGATGCCGATGCCGAAGACAGGAAGTTATGGCGAACGTACAACAGCAACCGATGAAACATTGGAAGGCTGACAGGGCGAAACGCAATTTCCTAACAATACATCATCAACAGCCTTTCCGTCCCACTGCTGGGCATCGGCCTCTTCTCTGCCACGTGTTTCTTCTCAGCGCTAAGGTAGAAACACATGGGACCTACAATTTAACGTCGAATCCGAACGACAGAAATTCCAGAGAATGTTTTTAGCATTTAGATCCCACGGTTGCAAGCCGGATTGGGAAATTGTGTGTGGTGGGTTGCAGACTGGATTTTTATAAATCTGCATAGTACTACTTGGGTTTCAAATCCAAACCAGAATCGACGTTTTACTCAGAAAGCGAGCGCTCTACCAACTGAGCTACCACCACGCACAACAATACATTATACTTATACAATAAAACGTAATCTTTGGAAAACTATGGTTGTAGCCAAATTGCTTGCTTCGTGTATACGTTAATTATTAGAACAGTTTTAACTATATAATCTTACATTGTTTGTTTATTTATCTGATTATGAAGGCAATCGTTCTGAGAATGATTGATTAAAGGAGTTTGAATGGTGCAGCCGCAATATTTGTTAAATGACATATATCTTTGTCCTCCAAATCAAATAAATACTATCCAAGCAGAGCGTTCACAAACATTTATATGACAGATGGCAACATGATGGAGCTCTGGCACGCAAACTGCATGTAATCCTAATGGATAGTACGTATAAAACCAGTACTAAGTTATGTAACTCTGGTCAAATTCGTTAACAATTAAACCTTTACAACTAGAGGTTTTTGTTCGTTGAATCCATTAATGATGAGTACCATACAAAAAATACAAAAAACTATATGTATTATTTTCGTAAATTTATTATTCATTTTATTTGTCATCAAATGAATATTTCTAATAACGTTTGATCTGGAAAAACGACTTCTTAATTAAAATATGTCGTGGTGTCGCAAATTAAACAAAGATTTCTTTTGAAAGTGAGAACTTGGAAAAAATGGTATCAACAAGACGGAGCTTCGATATACTGTATGACGACTAAGATGCTTATTTTAACAAGTAATGAATTATAATTTGTGTTTTGGCAGCAAACCTCAGTAGATAGATTTCGTAATAATTCTAATCTAGAAATCAGAGACGTAGTTGTGCGGGGGTTCGGAGGTGAGCTTCACTAGAAATGTTTTCTACACTTCAATTCTTGTAGCAACATAAATTTGGTCAAATTCAGTAATAATGAATTCTTTAGAACCATAACCTTTCTGGTCTGTATATCCCTTAATATGTTTAGTGGACAAATTTAAAATACATGTGATATTACACTCCATTGTTAACTTTGTACAGATCGTATCATAAAAGGTTTATCTCGGGCAAAGCAACGAGTATATACACTTATACGCCCTTTGGTCAAAGCTACTTTTGACAATTTAAGTTAGATTGTGTACTTATTTTTCTACGGAAGATCGCAACTTAGTTACCCGAATATTTATTTAGGTTGTCTAGATATTTTGTAGGAAATACAGAGCTTTCATAAAGTGCTTGTGTAATTTGTCATGAGGTACTTAGTCGTTACAAGGTCTGAGTCAATTTCAATTTTCAAAGTATTTATTGCCAAATAAAATACGTATCATACACACAAATTACAAAGCAAAGGCCGTTATAGGAGTTGCCTCCTTTTCAGCCAGAAAATGTCTGAGTTGAAAACCTGACTTTGCCTGCGAAATGGAATCGAAGTAACTGTATCAACGTAGCCTTAGAAGAGGGAAACTCGTACGAAAGGATGTATAATTGTATTAACATGACGGTGGTCCGGCACACTTTATTAAGATTGCAAGTTATTTTCATACCAAATAAAATTTTGTACCCAACAGATGTTTATTAAAAACTTCTAATATTTAAAGCAGTGTAGTACTGAGGCAACTTCTCTGAAAGTATCATTAATGTCGTCGATTTATAAATATGTAGTCCAATTCGAATTGTTAACAAATTAATTGGGCCTAAATTTTGGCATGTTATATCAGCTCATGCTGCATCGACATAGAAAGAAAACATAAACTATTTGATTTTAAATTCGTTATTCATTAAATTTGTAATCGGCTAATTCGTTGTGGGAATGTTGTATTTATGGAAATTTGGCCATAGCAGAAACAACATTTGTTGAAAGTGTATTAAATCAAATAAATCTGGTCAAATTGGTGAATCCAGCGAAATAATGGAGTGCAAACATTATATAAAACATTGTAATACCCATTTTAAAACCAGTTACTGAACGAATAGGTTAATTAAATAATTTTACTGTATTGTTTATATCATGTTTGTAAAGCAAATATTAACAATGTGGGCATGTTTAGTAAGAAATAAGCTAATTTTGGAGAAAGGGGTGTAAGTTTTTTATGTAGGAAGGGACTTAAATGGAAATTAATCAGAAGAAACTGATTTCCTGCGAAAAGTGTCGCTTAAAAAACGTTACATATCATTGTACGTCTTAAATAACTATTTCATTGTGTAGGTGTTAAGCCTGAACAGCAGTAAAAGGTCCACAACAAAACTAATGAAGATTCTGACTCAATTCTTAAGCAAGAAGACACTTAAATATCGCTTCTTAGTTTAAAGTAACCTCATTAGAAAATATAAGAAGTATTTTTGTACTAATTAGGTACGTGATATATTCTTTTTGAGATTGTATATCAAATAAAAATCAACCCCTCGGATTCGTAAACAAACAGATCTTTCCTAGGCCGGTCAACGACTGTTGTGCTCAAAAATCTTGATGATGGATGTCGAAACACCCGACTATGTAAATAACAGCAAGTTAAACGACTTGTTGCACAGCATGCGATAGCGTGTTAGTTGATTGAAGCATTAAAAGCGAGATTAAACTATAAAGCCCACCCTTATTTTTTCCTTTAATGAGCCAAGTTTCTAAATGTTGCGGAATTTTAATTGAGTTCTTTCACTTTGCGGGTTTCAGGTACCTACTGTTACCCGACAGCACTTGGAAGTTTTAGTTGATAACGAAATTTAATAACTACAGGGGTTAACCTTTAAACTTTTGCTTGGCCTTTTGCCACTTTGTTGTTGGGAGGCATTACATTGGCGATTTAAACGAAAATGGGAATTATCCCGAATCTGGTCGAATCAAGTGGTTTCGACAGGATTTCAATTAAACATGCAAAAATGAGAATAATATAATACTTGCGGAGGGTCGAAATACTAACGGTTGAACTTTTCGGAAAAACTGGCACACAACGACGCTGGTCGAATTCTTTCCGAGTTCGGGAGGTATTTTCACTCGAAGGTGCGTTACGCAAGGTCGTTACATTTACTTGAAGTAATTATACTTACGGTTCACGTGTCGAAACTGTTTTCTTTCTGCACAACACAAGCGGATACGAACCGAACGGAATTCGAAAGCTGAATGCCTTTCAATTGCGGGAATTGCACGGCGGGCGCAAGCGCCGGCCTCTAGTCTGGTCTACGTCAAGCTATACACGTGGTACGTGTGAAAGCTCGCCTACGCGCCTACGTTTCGTAGACGTTTTTCCAACGTCACCAGACCCATCGAGTCCTGCCGTAAAAAAGCTCCATCAGGGCGACGTGGGGAGTCTTTTTCGGTACTTGTTGAATTTTATCGGGGTGCCGGAGCTCTCTGGATGTTTATGAACGGTTTATTGTGCGGCACCTCGGATTTTTAACTTAAAAACTCCTTATTCGCGCCTCGGTTCCGGGAACGGCTTTCTTTCGTCCTTCCTTGATTAATAATAAACGAACGAGTCTTTGTTTAGGTCGGGGCGTCTTAATAAAACGTTTCGGGCATGGGAAATGTTTGTTTGTCCTGACTATAGTTGGATACATTTTAATTTGGATCGTAACAAACAGATTGTGGAGGAAACTCCGCGGAAAAGCGATAAATAAGGGAAAGCCGAGAATGGGAAAATATAAACAAAGGCTTTTGAACAATTACACTAAAAGCTCTTTCATAGCATTTCAATCTCGTTCTTTCCACAGTCTTCCTCCTTTTCTTCCCTGTGTTACCACAGTTATTACCCTTGATCTTATTTCTCATTTCAGTTGTTAATCTTTACAATTTTTGTCGTTTTATTATTATTTCGCCGTTACTGATTACCGTTCCCTTCTTTACCATATATCTTTCGTTTATTAATTTCCATACTTCGTTCGTCGTTTAATAAGGCATCTTCCAGTTCCTTCGTTTTCTTCCTTTTTTCGCCCGTTTTTATCTTCATGTTTCAATTTCTCTTTGCATTTTCCCTACCTAATACTAATTCTGTTGTAATTTTTCTTTATGCTTACTGTTCAGTTTCCTTCTTTTACCTTAATTGTTTATTTGTCTTTGTTAGCCTTTTCGCTTTTTCCCTGTCTTTCTCACATTGTTTAGTTGACCTCTGCCTTATTGGATTTTGTCGCTTCCTTCTTCTACCTTCTATAAATGATTTATTTGTCTGTTGAATTAAATGATAAGCAAATAATTCGTCCAAGCACTTTAAAATTATAAGCCTTCTATGTTTTCTCTTATCGGATGTAATAATATAAATGAGATACATAAGCCAAAATATATTTATATAAAGCAGGTAGGTACATAAATCAAATTACATTTATGTCCTTATATCTTGGACTTCGAAAACGTACTGCCAAAACTTAAAAATCCAGGGCACCAAAAATCACTTAAATAAGTGAGGTATGTGACGTCACTCTGGTTACGTGTGGATGCCACATGTCCGCAACGCTTACACGTGTAACTTGGGAGTTTTGCAGCTTTGAACGGGGCCGCCCGCCAATGACACAATTTATAGCCAATATGCCAGACCTTCCGTAAATTAAAAATTCCCAGAAACTGACATGCAAACGTTGGGACCCATGCCGCCAACATTGTCTTTATGCTTCCTTTTTTTCAGTTTCAACTTCTAATTATACCACTATGCGGCTTTTGCCTCTTCCCTCCCTGTCGGTTCTGCTTTTTTTCATTTCTACTTTCCTTAGTTGTCAGATATTGTTGGATCGAAGATGTTTCAGTAATCCATAACAACATTTATTCGCTAGGAGTATTCTTCTCTGAGCTTTGGCGGACTGTCGGGCGCTGTCCGTTACATGCCACAACCATATATTTGGTTTTTTGCTCGTTGATTTGTAGGCCCATTTCTTCTGCAGCTTCTTTGAGATTCACAAAAGCTTCTTTGACAGCTATTAGGTTTTTTCCAACAATGTCTATATCGTCTGGGTATGCTAATTCCTGAACGTTCCGCTAGTGTTGATCTTGGATATTCTGATGGCTTTTTCAAGGGCTATGTTAAAAAGCAGATAGGAAAGGGCGTCTCCTTGGTGTAGACCTTCTATAGTATTGAATGGGGGTGACCGGTTATTTTGTATTTGCACTCTGCTTTCAACTTTCTTCATTGTTAATTTGACTAATTCGACAAGGTGTTTTGGTATTTCAAACTCTTCCATCTTTATAGAGTGCTTTCCTGTTTATACTATCATATGCATTTTTAAAATCGATAAGTAGATGGTGCGTTTCGATATTAAATTCGCGTGACTTTTCCAGGATTTGTCTGAGAGCGCATATCTGATCTGTTGTTGGAATCCACACTGGTATTTCCCTATTATTTCCTCAGTACGTGCTCTCAGTCGTTCGGATAGGATATTAGAAAAGATCTTGTATGCTACGTTTCATAGGGTGATTCCTGGGTAGTTGGCACAGTTGTGGTGATCGCCTTTTTTTGTAGATTGGGCATATTATACCACAGTTCCACTCATCTGGGACTGTCGCTTGTTGTTGTTAGTTTATATCCCCCTTTTTTAAATAGTTCGGCTGGTAGGTAGTCTGAAGCTGGTGCCTTATTCGACTTCAGTTTCTTTATTGATTTTCGCATTCGCGTTCTTCTTCTATTTCATTCGTTAGTTGTTCGTAGTCTAGTAGTAATTCTTTACTTCCTGGTTAACCACTATTGCTTGAGTTGCCCTTATCCTTGTCTAATTGCTCTCGGAAGTGTTCTCTCCATCTTTCTAGTATTCCCTGTTCATTACAAAATTTTTAAAATGTATGTACTATTGTTTACTGGTGCTCTTTACAATGGTTTCACTTTATACAAAATGAATTACTAAAGAATAAAGATTTGTGATATTTTTGGCTAAATTGGTCTTATTAATTATAAATCAACCGGCCATATTCTGGTCGACATTTCTCTAATATCTTAGATGTGTGAACCTACAGAGGAGCAAACATAGATTCAGACCACTATTTGGTGGCAGCAAAGCTCCGGGCTAGAATATCTAATCAGAAAGCACAAAAAGGGGAAAGAACAAAACGATACAATGTGGCAGCACCAAGAGATGAAACCAAAGAAGAAAAATTTAGCAGAGCTTTAAACAACACCCTTTAACATGCCATTATTGATGAGAATTGTAGCATAAATTAATTAAGTAAAAACCGTAATGCAGAAGACAGCCGAAGAACTCTTGGACAGACAGCCCATAAAAAAAAAACAAAATGATTGGTTCCACGACGAATGCTGAATAACTGAAAAAAATATGGCATGTAGAAGAATCCAACAAACGCATTCTATAAGAAGAGCCCAAGAAGAATATCGAGAACTAAGACGTGTCGAACAGAAAATACATAAAGTAAAACAGAAGGCACACAACAAAAGGCAGCTGATGGAGCTAGAACAACTAAACAACCAACGAGAAACTAGAAAATGTTACAAACAATTAAATAATGCAAGGAAAGAATTTAAACCACAATCAACTATGTGCAGAGATTAAAAAAACGACATTTTGTATGTACTATTGTTTATTGGTGCTTTTTACAATGGTTTCACTTTATACAAAATGAATTACTAAAGAATAAAGATTTGTGATATTTTTGGCTGAATTGGTCTTATTAATTATAAATTGATAATTTTAACAGCCGTGATACTTAAACTTTATAGTTTAAAATGGTCGGTTGAATTTGTTGTGTTCATCAGGGGATTTCCAGGTTCCCTTAGGAATTCCCTTATGATCAAATCATGTACTTGCTATAGTCATGTTTAAAGAAGCGGCTAGATTGATTAATCGTATACCGTTATCGTTGCTAGCGCTATGAAAGCTATGTTTACCTGTTGCTGGTCGATATATTTCTTCTTGGCCCACTTTAGCATTCAGGTCTCCCAACAGGATTTTGATGTCTCGATTTGGGGATTTCCGATAAGTATTTTCAAGGGTCTCGTAGTATTCCTTCTTCTCTTCATCTGTCTTATCTTCTGTTGGTGCACGGGCATTTATAAATGTGTAATTGAAGAATTTTCCCTTCATTCGAATGACACACTATCTAGGGTTTATGTCTTGGAAATCAATGATTTGGTTTTTATTCGCATTTTCTTCCCCCACCTGATTTTTCTTTTTTCTTCTCTTCCTTGGTTATAACTTTTCGCTTCTTTTTATAAACCGTTTTGCTTCGGTTGTTTTTCCTCTTCTTTGTATTTATGCTTCTTCTTTTTACTATTTGTACGTAGTTTTCTCTCGCTATGTGTAAGTTATCTTTTACTTTACGTTTTCCTTTCATTTTCCCTGTATTTTGTGCTGTTTGTTTCTTTACATCTGTCCTGAACAATAAATTATGTTTTCGTTGTTCTGTTTAGTTGTTTGCTTCTTCTTCTACATTTGCATTGCTTACATTTTACCATGCTTGTATAGTAATCTGTAAGTTTTTTTTACTTTCACATTTGTTTCCCCCCAGTTTGTTTTTGCCTTCCTTCTATTTTGTTATTTGTGTGGGGTTAATTTTTACATTTATGCCTGCAGATTTTTAACGTTTTCTCCCTGTTCTGCTAACCTATTTGTATCATCCTCTTTTGCTTCGTATTTTTACATTGTTGTTATTTTGTGCCCTCCTTGCTTTTCGCATACTACAATCTTTTTGTTTTTCGGTATCTCTTTTACAGTTTCTTCTTCTTAAAATTGCCAGTGATTACTGTTTTCTTGTTTATTCCCTCGAGTTTTATTAGTTCTACGCTGTTTTCTTCTTAAGTTCGACGTTTACTTCCCTTTCTTTTATATCCACTTCCGTTTTCCTTTTTTTTCCCTCTGTTTCTTTGAGTTGTAACTTTCGTCTATTTTATACATTTTTTGCCCATACCCTACTTACTGCTTTTTTGTTTTCATTCTAGTTTAAGTTCCCTTTTGTGTTTATTATTATTTTCACACTTGTTAAGCTTCCTTCCTTCATATCATCATATAATAGCTTCTAAAATGTAGGAAATCCTAGCAATAGCTATTGGAAAAACCGTTAATTGCATCAAACGAATTTTGTACGTTATTTGATTTCTGCAGCTAATCAGTATTGAACATGATAGCATTAAATTTCTGTTAACAAAACAGACAGAATATTTCAAAATTAGAACTATTATCTTGATGCTGTTTCTCCTATCCATCAGAAAATATTCAGGAACCAGATTTTCCCTCGTTCGGTCATCCTGTTAGATTTTACAGTCCGGAATAATTTTACATTTGTTTCTATATACTCGTGTGGGAGTGGAGGAAACTTAAGCCCATATATCTTTATTACATCATAAATCTTGTTCAAGCAGGAAGGGATCGGAAATATTGCGTATTTTTTATGGTGAGCCGGCTTTTATCTCGCATTTGCACCGTAGAAAACAAAGCCGGCGTGAAAATTTCAACTTTTATCGGAACTTTAAAAAACAGCACTGTGTTAAAAGTGCGTTCAGCTTTGAAACATATATTTCATTCAACGAGGAAAATTTTAGCGAAGTACTTCGTTGGGTTTTCTTTTGTGTGTTTCTTCATTAAGGCGATACTGTTGTTGAAGGGAAGCGGTGCAGTTTTAAACCAAACAGCGTCCTCTTGAAATATGTTTCATTATCTGCAATTATTGCACCTTTGTAACAGCTTCTGTTTGAAGTTATTAGTGTGGATTATTCTACTTGAGGAAAAGATATTATTTCTAACGTTTATCAGCGTATCTACTGTAGAATTCGTATTGATTTCACTCTCCTAACTGGAATCCCAAATTAAAATTGGAAGTTGCTGAGAACTTTTAGTGTGACCCTTGTAAGCTCATGCTATGTGCTTTGTGGGTGGTTAATTTGAATTGTAGGGGCGTAAATGTCAACAAAAACAAGGATTCCATTTTATTTCTAATTCGCCAATTTTTTATACGTTGCTAATTACGGCGCGGAGGAATTGCGCCAACCCACAAGAACATCTCGTAATTGACTCTAATGTTTACCTAAAATGTGAATGTTGTAAAGTTTCCTAAAATAATTCAGGTGCATTAATTGCCTTTAATGGTACACATAAAAAAGGGAAAATACGAGCAAACTTTGTTGGCTGCTTTTGCGCCAAATTCTGTTGGTTCACGTCCCACTCGCTATTTAGGGACAGGTCCCGGACTATCCGCCTTCGCGGAAATTCGCTCCGGGGATTCTCTATATTATCGGGATATTTAACCGTTTTAAACCAACAAAAGGTTGAAATCTGCAGGGATTTCAGTTGTGTTTGATTGCTACATCGATATAACGATAGGGATTCTGTTGTGTAGTTTTTAAGGATGTCAATTGTTTGCGTGATTGTTTGAAAAAATGCCTTTTAAGATTTGAGAAACCAAAGATTGATGCCCATGTGAAAAGTAACATTTCATAGGTTTCGCTTTGTAACGCCTATGTAATATCAAATAAATTAATTTATGTTGAAAAATAGAAAATTTGAATGGATGTCGTTGTATTGATCGTTCAAAATGTGACACGACTCCGTCAAAATACATTTTCACAGTAACGCTGTGCAAAAAAGACTTGCTGACGAAACAGGACGTGCTCTGTATGGGGACTGCAGCACCACCGACGCTTTAGTATCATTTCCATAACATTTCTTTGTATTTTAACGCTGCGAAAGTAAGGATGTGGAATAATTTAATGTCGTTATGAAATACAACGTAGGCCGCCCGCGAATTTCATTTCCCCGTCAAAAGAAATACCACAAAAATAACTCAATATTTTCGTTTTCAATCGGCTTTCCTGAAAACAGGTATCTAATTTTAGCCGCTTTGTTTATGAATGTGTGGAGGTGTGCTGGTTTTTCATTTTCCATCAACGTGCGTTGTTCAAATTGCAAATCAATTTAGTTTTCAACCCTACGGCACTGCTATTTTTAAATTTTAATGGCATGAAGTTTCAAACTGATTCACTTTCCATTCGTACTGTGTACAAGGTAGATTGTATTACGATACTTGTTTAAATTATAAATCGGATGATTGATTGTGTTTATATCGTATTTTGCCTTTTCGGCCGTTCTACCGTTTCCTTCTTCTACAGGGAGTTTTTAGAAGGTCGAGTAGGTTTCACAGTCCCTTCCGTTTCATGTTTTTTAAAATTCTGAGAAGGGGAGAACAATTGTTGTTCTTTTTATCTGATTTAGTTTTCTTTTTCTATTTCGTTTGAGTTTCACGGTATAAATTCAAGAAAAGATTTGTTCTGAAGAAAGTGTAATCATGGTTTATCCTGGGTTTTAGGGAAATTAGGTTTGTTTTTAGATGAACAATAAGAAAAATATTTTTAAGGTTCTAATGGTCACAGTGATCTTCTTCTTAACCAATTTTAACGTCTATGCCGTCATCCTGATCCCAATGCTTTCTTTCATCCATCACGATCTCTCCATAATTCAGAATCTAATATTTCTTGCTTCTAATACTTCATGTACCCATTCTGTCCAACTTCGTCGGGGTCTTCCTCTTTTTCTTCTGTACGTGGGTCCAGTTCAGGTTTTCTTCGGAAAGCGAGTGTCGTTCATTCTTGGCACGTGGCCATATCAGGTTAGTTGCTGCGTCTGAATTTCTTGTATTATGTCCTTTTCTACTTCCGTTCTTTTTCTAATTGTTTCGTTTCTAATTTGATCGCGTTTAGATACTCTCGCTGATCTTCTCCAAATATCCATCTCTATGGCCCTTAATCTATTTGCCGTGTTTTTAGTCATTTACCATACTTTAGCTCCATAAGAAGAGATTGTTGTTACAATGGTGTTATATATCATATATTTGGTGTTTTCATTTATAAAAGTGATAACAGTGATCTAATAATGTAATAGAAGTAGTGTACATTTTTGCTTATAACGTCCTAAATAAATATTTCTCTAAATTACAATTCTTCTTCTTCTTCTTCTTCTTCTTCTTCGTCTGTGTATATGTCAATGACCTGTTAATTACCTACAATGGAGTATGTTCTGTGAGCCCTTTGTTGCACGTATGCCGGGCAGGAGGCTAACCTAACCCATTGAACAGAGAAGAGAAGTACCCACTACATGTTTTACGATTGTCAACGATATTGTTAAATATAATTTTGTGGAAGCCTTTGGTTAACATTAGGAGGATTGTAGATTTTGAAAACCTTTGTTTAATTTGGGGTATCCCATGTTTCAAATATTTACATGACACAATCCTGTGAGAGTAAAATTTGTTCATAAATCTAGAAAGCTGTCACATTCGTTAAATCAATTAAAAAATTATCTAATTATAATACAAAAATGAATTGTGCGCTCAACACATTTTTCGTTTGTGTACTAAAGAGGGACACAGTTGACAAAACCGAATGTTCAATAATAGATACTCTGTTTTAAATGATTCCAAAACACTGCGGTTATAAATCCGTAAAAAAACAGTGTCTGGGAATAAAAGCTCTAGAAGGAAATCTGTAAGCGAAAAATGCCATATAGAGAAATACTTGAAAATTTTTCTTTTATCAAGGTTTGCAGATATATCACATTTTAAAGGTCTTATTTTGTTTATACGTCTTGGAAAATAATTAAATAATTATGTTCATAATGTTAGATTTTTATTTCCCATTCCTACATATGCAATAATATAGTGTGTAATAACTTCTATGGAACACGGTGTTGTTTTTTGTAATTAAAATAGAATCGTTCCGGTGTAAAAATAATATTTAGTTTATGTTGTATAATTATTTATTTTAATTCGAGTGGGTTTTTTTAAAACGGTTTATAATCGTATCTTCTTTATTGAATGATGGAATTTTTACCCCAAAACATTGTTGTAATGGCGATTTCTATGGAGAGTTTATTATGTGGTGTCCTGTTAGGGGTATATTCTGCTTGAGGATTTATTTCACAGGAAGACCATTCCCATATTTTTTCCCATTAAAATGTTTACTGAGGTTTTTCGCAGGACTGGTTTATCCAAGGGTTTCTATTTTCTACAGATACTTTCTCTTGTGATTTTCTGTGTCTTATTTTATAATAGTGATTTTTTGTTGCCATTTTGAGGGTATTTTTTCAAATGGGTATTTGCAGTGTACCGGTAGAGTTCTTAACGAGCTTATTGTTTTCAGAAAAAGTTTTATGCAAGGATTGTTCCTGACAAGGATTTTTTATCAAGTGATATTTTCCCAAAGGGATGTCTATCTGTAAAGTTTTTTCAAAGTATTTCGTATTCGAAGGCTTTCTTGCGCTTATAGTAAAAAGAAATGAAGTGCCTATGCACCTTATAATTCTTCTTTTCTTCTTTTCCAGCCTTTTAAGTTATCCACCTATAGATATATGCCTTTCTTTTTTATTTAGTTTTTTCATTCGGTGTCGCTAGGCTTTGTAACGTTTCCTCAGCAATCTCCACTATGTTGCCCTCCCATTGCTTCTGGAGTTGTCCCACATTTCTCGTGGTTGTTCTGGGTTCCCAATTTCTTATAGTTTTGATGAATGCTCATTTGATTGCCTGGCAGTGTAGGGTGCATTGCTTAGTTCCATTTACTGTGGGTAATTACTTCTACTACATTTTCGATCCCAGTTCTTCTTCTTATTACACCATTTTTGATTGTTTCTAAGGTTTATGCCAATCTAGGTTCGTTCCATTCCTTGTTTTATTAGCTGATTTTATGGTTAGCGTCATGGTTTCTAGACCGGTGTGCTGCATGCCCCTTATATTATATTGAAAATTATATTACATTTATTTTGTGATATAAAAATACATTTCCATCACACTACTTCGTAAGATCGTATCAATCTCAGAGATTTATAGAAAATTGTACAGTGTACAGGTCTAAAATTGCAAAGTATTAATCAAGTAGTTGATCTTAGGTATTTGAACAATTCTCGTAATAAAAGTATGGCTGCTTACTATCTTGTAAGAGCTAAACGGAAAACAAAATAAAAAGTTTCTAACAATCAAGTGTGGGAATACAAACTAATGATTTAATAACTTTTTGTCAATATTTCACAGCCCACTGTAAAAGAAATTTCGCCTGTTAGCAGCACTGAAATGGATTAGGCAAATCAAAGAGGCAACAACTATAATTTTAATTTCAAATTTGTTAATATTAGTGTGAAGCAGGTTCGTAGAGCCATTAATAAACTAGCATCAAAAACAATAAAGAATATGTAGTATTTTGGCACGGATTATTAAATCTATACGAAATACAGTTCATTCCGGAACCAATACTCTAATGATGTGGCTAACCGTAGGTTAATACCTTCAGTTCCACTAATATTTAAAATATCTGAATTGTTCTTGAATGAGCTAATTTTTAATTGTTTTGAAACAAATCACATGCTAAAGAGTGTTCAGTGTGCCTTTTGTAAGTGCCTGCCCACATAGCAGGTGATTATTATGTAGTAAATTTTATTAATTGTGTTTGACATAGCATTTTAATAACAAAATTTAAAAGATTGCGGTCCACTCAAGCAGCTTTAATATCCATATTTAAATCATTCCTAGATAATTTTATTTGTTTAAAAAACGATACCACTATGTTAATAGGTAATACTTATATTCTAAATGCATTTCATAAGTTAAACGAATAATAATCACTGTCTAACTAAACAGTGGCTTGATATTTTTTATCATTTAACAAAAACTAGAACTTAGCTGATTCTTAGATTACCTACCATAAACTTTAGCTGTTGACAATCGAACTTGCATAAAATGGTTAGGTTCGTCGTATTGACTATCTTTGTAATAAATTAGGGAATTGCGTTTATCATGACGTATTATGAACTATATTAATTATATTGGTGGAATCAACATCTGAGATCATATTTACCCTAGTTAAAATGTAAAAGAAGTTTTCAGAATAATATATAATACTGGCAAGGAAACTTGATAGAGTTTGCCTGTAAACGTTTACCTTCGAGGAAATAAATTGGTATTGTTACGAGTGTAATTGATATTTTTAACTGCTATGTTGCTCTAAACAAGCCTTACAGAATATATATATATATATATTAAAACACAACAAGCAGAATATGTATTCCTGTTACCCATTTATATGTTTAATGTTTTCAACGGGGGTTGATGTGTTGCAACAGTGTTATAATCATATTATTATTGCTATATACGAGGCTCAACTTTGGCGTTTGAATTTGATTCTGACTTTTAAAACTTTCTTTTCGAAATGGCGTTTGTTGTTGCAAATCCGTTCAAGTTTGATCAGCGTGCGGTCCTACAATTTTTATGCACTGAGGTTGTGCAGCCATTGCAGATTCATACGCGAATGCAAGCAGTGTATGGAAGTGCATGTAAGTGTGAAGGAAAGGTGCCGAAAATTTAAGAATGAAAAAGAGGGACAATGGATGATCCGCGACCAGGTGCATGGTGTACTGCATTAACAAAAAACAATATGTCGTGTGTGGAAGGCCTTATTAGAGAAAATCGTCGAATTTAAATTAGAAAAATTTCAGAAATTGTTGGTGCAAGTGTAGGAACTTGTTATGTTCATTTAAATTATGCCACTCTGTCTAGATCAGAGTCGTACTCTAATTGCCTCTTCATAGGATTGGGATTCGATTTTAATGACCATTTTCAGGTTGACTACAATATTCACTATTTTTAAATATTTAATTTATAACGAGGCCATTTTCGAGCGCTTGACATGTTTGCCAGCGGCGACCAAAATATTTCCGGGAATTCCTTTGCTGGCAGCGCTAGCCTTCTAGAGTATTGGCTTTTGAGTTCTCGGAAAACACACATGTCATTTTTTTTAAAACAAAGTAGGCTTGGATGATGTTTTTGGCGGCGCGGCGAAGAAGTCAGTAGGCAATAATCTTTGGGCC
>JABXWE010016351.1:0-25952 GCA_014611495.1 Limonius californicus | reverse complement strand
CTATTACCAGCCTCACTCCGTTCGGCTGTTAAACACGAGCGCGTCATGAAAAGTATCACTTTTCCTCCACATAAAATAATATACTATTACCATTAATAAAAATAAGGCAAAACTTTTCACTCCGAGCCTTAGCAGTGTTGTTTGATAAAATTCAACGCACCGTTAGATAATATTTTCATTGGGCAATACCATTATTATAAAAAAAGCCTACACATGGTAATCTACTCGCCAACAAAAAAAGAACATTTAGCAAGTATGCCAAAATGTGTTCTAAAATATAAAAAAACTAGAGTTGTTCTCGACTGCACGGAAATAGCAGTGCAAAAATCCACATGTTTAAAGTGCCGTATAAGAACTTATTCTTATTATAAAAGTAAACACACTATTAAATTTAGCGTTACTCCTGCAGGGTCCGTTAATTACGTTAGTCCAGCATATGGCGGAAGAACATCTGACAAAGCTATTTTCAATAACCAAAATGTAATTGATCTTCTTCAGCCTTCTCACGAGGCAGTTATTTTGGACAAAGGGTTTGCTATAGTAGAAGAATGTAAAAGTAAGGGCATCCAGCTCATTAGGCCTCCTTTTACTAAGGGTTGGTGTGTGCCTTGTAGGTACGTAATTACGTCGGTATATGACACAGACATATTAAAATTAACAAACTTTTCGCGTTGAAAAACATTCGACTACCCGTACAAACACCGACAACTAAATGTTTTCTACAATGTTTTCCCTACTACGCGGCCATATTGCAATTAGTAGTAGCGCCTTCTATAGTCAGCTGCGAAGGCGAATTATGAGCCGAAGCAAATGTCAGTGATTCGCCATATTGGATGGGCCATTTTGAATTTCCTAATTTTGGTAACAGATTCGTAATCAGCAACCCAAAAAACCCCCGTGTATTAATTTTTAGGCAGATAAGAGCATTGATTAGAATTTTATCCGCCATATTGGATCGGCCATTTTGAATTTCCTAATTTTGATACCGGATTTGTGATTAGCGACCCCAAAAACCCCCAAGTACTAGTCTTTGTATCGATAAAGGTGGTTTTAGGGGTTTTGGCCACGTTTTCGGGAAAATACTCCACTGTGCGTCGGTAAAGATGGATATATTCATATGCTGGGTTGGTTCAGCATTGGTATAAACACTGAAGTGTCTATTGAAGGTATTTTGTGGATGGAGGTAGTCTATCATTGCGTCTAAGAGAGGGGTCTGCCTCATCCAGGATGCAGGTATGTCTGCCTCCCTTGCCTGCGGTGTGCCACAGACTGTAGAAGTAAGAAAGGCAAGACGTTGTACATGTCCTAGTTATAGTTTGGTTGCTGCCATAACTTGTCTGACCCTGGGCGACCAGACAAGTGCTCCGTAACATAGCATAGGTCTGATCACGGCAGTATACAGCCACAAGGTAATTCTGAGAGAGAGTCCCCAGGATTTACCTATAGCGCGGCGACACTGCCAGAAAGCCACGAATGCTTTTGCAGATTTAGCTTTCAGATGTTTCTTCCAATTGAGCTGTTTGTCAAAAATAACTTCTAAGTATTTGACACTATGTGAAAAGCTAAGAGAAGTATCAAATAGTAAAGGTGTACGTAAGGGTCCAACCTTCCTTTTCTTTGTGAAAAGTACCATTTCTGTCTTCAAGGGATTGACAGAGAGGGACTGATCGCTCCACCATTTTTCCGTTATTTGGAGAGCCGTCTGCATTAAGATGTAGAGCGTGCCCTCAAATTTCCCTGTGATGAAGAGGGTAATTTCATCCGTATATCCTGGGTATAGATCCCAGGATCATTGAGTGAGCTTAGAATGCTGTCCACCACTGTATTCCACAACAATGGAGACAGAACCCCGCCTTGTGGACAGCCTTTCATCACTACGCCTCTAATAGATCTGGCTTCTATATTAAATTGCACTGATCTCATCGTAAGCATATGCTTTATCCATTCACAAAAAGTAGGTGCAACTCCATGTCTACGTAAAGCAGAGTTAATACTTTCAAAGGAAGCCTTGACAACGATTGGAAACAGAGGGATCAGCATAGGCGAAAATCACAATAATCTAAGATTCGTCGACGACATAATGATAGTGACGGACAACTTGGGCGAAGCAAAGGAGATGTTAACCGAACTAGTGCGATCAACAGGAAAAGTGCGATTCTGTATAAACACACGAAGAACATAAATCATAAATTCATAACAAATGTGGTACTCGGAGGAACAATAACAATAAACAACGAAATTATAGAAGAAGTGAGAACATATAAACACCTTGGCCATAAAATTACACTAAGTTTAGACAACCAAACACATGAGCTACAACGAAGAATAGCCTTAGGATGGGCAGCTTTCATAAGAATCAGAGATGTTTTACCCAGTAATCTACCAATAAGCCTAAAGAGGAAAGTGTACGAACAGTGTGTCCTGCCTACGCTGACGTACGGAGCCGAAACTCTTACGTAACGACAACATCTATAAGAAATCCCCAAGTACCTAACCCAAAGAAAAATGGAAAGATCTATGATCGGCATCAAATTGAGAGATCGTGTACGGAACACGGAAATACGCAATAGAACTGGACTTTCCGACATTATCGAGAAAATAACAAGGCTGAACTTAAATTGGGCAGGACACATCGCGAGACTGACACACTCCAGATGGACGAAGAGGATAATCGAGTGGAGACCCCGCACAGACAGACGAAACAGAGGTAGACTTCCAACACGGTGGAGCATTGATATCAAAAGGCTGGCAGGACATTGGATGAGAGACGCACAGGATCGATCTAGGTGGAAACAGTTAAGGGAGGCCTATGTTCAACGGTGGACTCAAATACAGGCTGGATGATGATGTTGACAACTATATTTAATATAGCACTATCATGCTTGTAATTAGTTTTCCAGCTACTTTCATTTAAGTAAATATAACCTAGAAACGCAATAAGTGTCATTATTTCAGATTAAGGGGTTTGTTGACAATTTGGATAAGTGTAATGCCTTCGAAAAAGAAAAAATACAATGCTCGGTTCCCAGCGGTAAAGCAATATATTACATTTTTAAAATTTTTACACGAATTTATAACATTTCAGGGACGTATAAAAAAAATAATGCAAACAGATGAGGAGGTTGGAAAAGTGGCACAAGCTGTACCTGTTATTATCTATATCCTTTAACAATACTTTCTTTCCGTTATATTTCAAACTAAGAACTTGTTTGCTCAAGACTAGATGATTTAGTTATTTTTAAAATGTAACGCTTACATTTTTATATGTTGTGTTAGATGCACGAAAGTAGCAAATATTATTCCTTAATGCAAGTTACCTCGAACGCTCGAGTTATTTGTGGAGTCCCTTTTGACGAAATCGATGCAAATAACGCAAGCAAGAAGCGCCAAAACGCTGACTCCGTCTCATATGAAGCAGTGTATACTGTCTGAGAGTAGGTTTGATTTTTTAAAGGACCTGGTGAAGAATATTCCGGATCCGAGTACTCAAGAAGATAACGAGAATAACGCGAACGAAGCCATAGATTATTCATTAAACAAACACGTGGACGAGCCCCCGAAGCCCATTCAAGAAAATAGCAAACAGAAACCCGAGATTGTGGCAAATTTTTACACCGAACAGGGAACTTCGGCGGGTAGAACGCCTGTGATACAATATGGGCCCAAGGTTGCTCACATGGAGCAGCCCAAGCTGAGTTTCTCCATAGAGAATCTAGTGAATAAAGACACCGAGCCAAAATTCCACTTGGACTTGTCGCATGTGCCCGTTACATCCGTTCCCTCCTCGAGTCAAATATCTGTACCTCATCTAGTACCAAGTGTAAATAACAAAAGTCCCGTTGTTCAAAATGTACCTGCTAGCACTTCACAACCGTCACACGATAATATTCCGCCGTTAATTCCCATTTCGCACAATAATTTGTACGGACACAGTAGCAGCAGCGATAATAATCTTTATATTGATGAAGATTACGATAACTAGGATTGCACCGCCTACTTTGCTTTTGTATGTAGTTGTAGGATATTTTGTCGTAGGCCTCAACCGCTTGAAGAATTGAGGTTAAGTTTTAGTTTGAAGTATGTGAATCTGATTTCTGTTTATTTTTAATTTTTTTTAAGTAGCAATTTAGAAATTACTTTTTCTTAATGAAGTTGTTTGCTTGCTCATCGAATTTTGCATGTTTTACATACATCTCCCGGCAGTTTATTATTGTAGTTTGAAAGTGAAACTAAAATCTACATTGTGAAGTGTGTCCATGTTGCGAACAGAGAATTATGATTTAACGTGTTCTGTTTCTCAATTCTGTGGATGGATTAGTTTGAAATCGTTCCAGATTTTCACAAAATACTGTATGAATACGTTTCAGCGTTTGAGTTTCAGAAAGGTTCCATTTGTGTAATTTTGATTTTTAACACTAAATTTTTGTTAAAGTGGTGTATCTGCATGATTTATTTAATAAAAAGGAAGAGCTGTTTGTAGCCACTCGATTATTTACAATAGAAGTGTAGACTATTACGCAGGTTTGGCAAAAGACCAGCTTTTAATTGTTTGACTGGACCGTGGTCAAAAATGGTTAGAACGAGTTAAAGCAGAGGTTAGATTTACATTTGGTCATATTTAAAATCACATGAGAAGCAGAAAATAGTTTTCTCAGGTAGTTATAGAGTACAGGGACTTGTGCAGATCTTTGCCAGAGTGAGCCCAACCCCCCCCCCCCTCAAGGAAAATGTAAGCAATACCCATTTTCAATATTCATAAATATTATATTTATATTATTAACTCCACCAGAATTAGAATGTTTAATTATTGAAGAGTCTAGAACCTAGATTGATTTACCTCAATCTGAAAAATTCGATTTTATGTTGAAATGCAGTTTTTCAACATGTCAAAATCGTATTTGAAAGTTGATGTTTTGACTTTAATTTCATATGTAAAAGTAAAATAAAACATTTTTGTACCTGACCCTGGTCCAAGGCTACAGCTTCTTTGTCTTTTGTTTTAGACCTAATAAATATTATAAAGTAAAAGGTCTGATTGGTCAATTGATGTTGAGCATAACCAATTTCTTCTTTTTCCTGCCTCTTATTGTTTGTAGTGGCATCATCGATATTTCATAAATTGTTTGCTTAAATTTTTTTATCTGATCTGTTAGAGATTTTTATTTGCTTTTCATCTGTCTCAATATTTAATATGGTTACATTGTGTTCTTGCAAAAACAATTGAAAATTGACGTAGTTTAACAAGGCCTCAAAACAATATGAAATAAAACAACGGCTTGTAATAGTATAGTAATAAATAGTTGATAGATTTTATATTTCAGTGGCATTTTTCGGTACTGGTCAAGAATATGGGTCCCAAACCATGTTCTAATTTATGTTATAATTAGATAATGTAAACATTTGCTAACCTAACCTAATCTAACCTAACCTGGTACTGGTCTAGGTTAGGTTAGGTTAGGTTAGATTAAGTTAGGTTAGGTTAGCAAATGTTTACATTATCTAATTATAACATAAATTAGAACATGGTTTGGGACCCATATTCTTGACCAGTGCCCATTTTTCATAAAGCCACTTTCAGTTTGTTTAGAACAATCTTGATAGACTGAATAATAAAACTGCATCTCAAATTTGCCACTGGTATGGAACATTTATTTTGGAACTGTACACCCTGTATATGTTGTGTTTGAAATCAGCGCTGAAAATAATGTATTTTAGGGTACTTGAGTCAACATTTTGGTGCAAATTTTTCTAATTTAATAGAGTTATAGTTGGCGAAACTAAGCTATGACTTGAAAAACGATGTAGCAATCGATTTAGAAGTGTAAAACAATTGCTAGCAGATTTTAAAAGTACACCTTGATTCATTTATTCCGCCAAACTTTTTAAAACAGTTGAAAAGTTTGTTATTAAAGTAACTGTTTGAAAAGAAGCTTTACAATGGGCATGCAATCTGTCTGTATTTAAAAAATTCGTACTAAATTAGGCATTATCTAGTATGCCATCTTGTATTTAAAATAAAAAGGAATATGTGATGTTTGCATTAAAGGTCTGATCTGTTAAGTAAATTGCAATCACTTTTTATTAGATGTAAAACGAAAACTAAAGAGGCTTAAACCTTGTGCCCTTTTTATAAAACCATATTTTTTACCTGTGGTAATTTCCTCCTGTTTGTTTGTTTAAATCTATGCCCATACAGGGTAGGCCATGCAATTTGTAGCCCCTGGAAAATTTTCATTGTTGGTACTGTATATAATTAGAGCATGTTACATGCTGTGATATGTTTGTTTAATAAACGTAAATTTTATTATTATAGTTGCAAAATTGCCTCTCCTGCAACATTAATGATTGTGATAATATTACATTAATCACCTCTCCGACACATTTAAAAGCTTCAGTAGTCAATTTTCAAGAATTAATATTAAATTTATAACAAAAAAAAAACTGTTGAAATTATCTACATTGTATTCAATTATTAATTAATGTTAAATTGTTGATTTTGATTAGTTTCCATGATGAAACAATATTAATGGTCTTGGTAGTGTAGATACAAGAGTTAGTTTATGTATTTTAACACTACTATGTATAACGTATGAATGCCGAGTAGCATTAAAAAAAGAGGTATGCATGTTGGGTTGCAGAGTAAGTTTGCCAGGGGCTAGAAGTTACGTGGACCACTGTGGTATATGAGTATATTCTCCATAAACATGTATTATTAGCAACACTACCCCCTGGCTGCTATATCGTAGGGAGCTTAAACAATTCTGCCGATAATAAAATTGTTCTTGCGCCACCCGAAAACAACTTTTTATTGTTGAAAGAAATTCGTTTACACATCCACTATGTGTTATCTAATGTAAAAGTTATATTTATTATTTTTTGATACACCAAATTTTATTAAAAAAAAAATGTAAGTCTGACTGTTGCTTTGGGTTATTCTTAATTTTTAACTGGATGGTAAAAACTCATTCTGACCAGGACAGTTAAAACCACCACGTCCATGAAGTTGTCAACCCTGCTACGAGGAAGGCAAGTTTTGTAAATATACAGTGCAGATGGGTCTGCATTTTGCTTAAAAAGGGGGGCTCATTAAAAAGTTATAAAAATAGTTTGTATTATAAAAAAAGTTACAATTAATATTTTTGAACAATTTTCTAGAAATATTATTAAGTACTCATATTTAGTAGTATGTTTGATTATATACAAATACGAAATACGTAATACATTTTTTAACTTATATCTAATATTGCATTTGTGTGTGTACAGAATATTGTAACGGACCTATTTAGTTTATGTACAATTAAAGTTGACACATACATGGGTAACTACATTAAATAATAATAATAATAATATTGACGATGAAAACTGAAAATGGAGACCATTCTGTGCTGAATAATGAATATTGTACATTTAATTACAATAAATAATATATATAATAACTTAAACGAAAATACAATACTTATCCTCCGACAATGATATTAGTTTTAACAATTTTAGGTTTAATTCCTCTAACGACTACATTAAATTACTTATTAAATACCTCCTTACTCCTAGAGCCTAACCTACAATCTCGAGACCCGTCGGCACTATCAGCTGGACTCGTTGGACTCGTATAAATTCTCGCACACTTCCAACAGTCTTAAAACGGGGCTAATATTGTACGGGAACAGATCCTTCGAAACCAGTCGATTGATCTGCATGTTCAAACGGATCAGGACCGTCATGGTGTTGCTAAGCTCGTTGGTCCCGGCACTCTCGCAGCTGCTCACAAACTTGGACCAGTTCCTTCTGATGTATTTTAGGAACCGCAAGAGGTACAACAGGAAGCACGTCTCGTTGCTTACGAGGTAATCCAAAAGCACGTCCGAGTCGTGGCTGACCACTTCCAGGAACTCTATGAAGGAAAGTATCGGATTGAGCATGTTGACCAGATCGGGGAAGACGGCGTTCCGGTAGGAGATGCCCACCGTGATGTCCAACGTGCAAACCATAGACTCGATCATGTAGTCATCCTGGTCACTGAACAAACGGATCAGCAGCTTGGAGAACTGGGTCTCGGGATGAAAGTCTAGGCTTCCCTTAACGAAGGCGTCCACTTTCTTGAGGACGTCCCGTATGGACCGTTCAATTAGCTGCATGTCTTGGTAATAGTCATAATCGTCGGAGCCGACGCTCGAGTCGGAACTATCAGTACGGGTTTCTTTGACCGTCACAGCCACCGATTTTAGAACCAACAGGACGATTTTCTGTAACAGAGTTCTGTCGACTTGTGTTTGCGACATGTGGGAGTGGATAATGGTGCCCACGAAGCCATGAACCGTGTAGCCCTCGCCGCATCTGGAAAAACAAAACATTCTTGAATTTTGTTAACAAGGTACATACAATAGTAATGTTGATTTATTACTTTAAATAACCCGGTAAATACCATCAATCTTAACAAACCTTAAGCATAGGTCTTGGTGTAAACAATTTACAAAAATACAAAACTAATTGAATTTTTAACTTTCCCACATTATAGCTTAACAAAAGTTTTGATCAAGTTTGGCTGTGGAATGCAAAACTTTACTCTTTACTTAATCCATACAATTTATATAAGAACATTTACTGCAATTCCTTAACGCTATGAAACTTAAACAAAAGACGTAATTCTTTCAGATGTTATCCTATGCTTTCAGAAATATATATTTTGTTGTCTTCTAAAAGTAAAAAACAATTTTTGCAACCCATCTATGTCTTGGTGCAGATCGGCCAATTCAAGTGAAGACGCGAAATGCGTAAAAAAAGAAAGTAGACAAAACATGCCGAAGTGAGAGGAAAGATCGACATCACACGCCCAGTACACTCAGCGACAGAAACTTTCATGCAATGGTTAAACTCGGAGGTTAGTAGTACTATTTCTCGGACTGTACCGATATTACAAGCGCGCAGTTTAAGTTTAGAATGAGCTCCGTCCGCACTTAAGCAACTTTGCTTCTGTGCAGTCCGTGGTCAGGATTTCAGCTATATTGGTCGAGCTGTAACTATTAAGTTATTGTAATAAATGTCATAAACTGCATGGCTTATGTAAACACACACGTTTTGGTTCCCATTGCCAAAATTATCGTATATTTTGTTGAATTTTGAGATATTAACAGGAAAAATCTTGTAAAAAATGAGCAAAACACTTTGCCTGGACTACTATTTATAATCTCTTATGCAAGTTTGTTTGAAAAAGAAGAACAAGCAGACCAAGATGGCAATAAATTCTAAATTTTCAATAAGTCCTTCAAGGTCTCATTATTTATATGCAAATAAACGTTTTGCTGGTCTTTCACACTTCCATCACATCGTTCGTTCTTTGGATTACTAAACTCTATTTGTTGAGCATTGAGCTAGAACGTCAACAAACACATACGTGTGTATATGTGTGAGTTTCGGGATACTAAAACTTTGTCTTCTCCAAACTCTCCCGAAGTTAGAAAAAAACTTTTAGATGAAATTGATGATGCTGTTCTCTTTGCAATTCGTAAGAAGGTACTACGGTGCTAATTTTAAACAAATTGTAATTTTTCTGTACAATATGCGAAACTTATTCCTAAACTTGCATTTCTGAGCTTGATCAATTTCTGTGTAGGTTCACGAATTTTTTTTTCGGAGCGGAATACCAATCGTAAAAAAATTAATTTTGACGGTCGTTAACATTCATGACCAATTGCCGAGTTTTAAGAGGTCGACTTGGAAATGGAATAATAAAAAAATTAAATTTTAAATGTTCAACTCGCTGCCGTCCATCTGTGTTAATGGATAGAGAATATATTATCGCGTGGCGTCGAAATGATCTTAAAACTATCCGAAAAATATCGGGAAGCAGGTCGAGTAATTTTTTATACCGATGAAACTCGGGCAAATGTCGGTAAGTTTTGGTTGTTGACTCATTAATGTTAAATTTAATTAATTTTGTAAATAAAACACCTACAAATAAGGCACCTATAACATTTTTCTAAACTTTTTGCTTTTACGTCAATATTTGTAATGCAGATGTCTCCAAGTACATAAAACAACTTTACTTATAAAAATGGTTCTTTTCAGAACCATGAATTCTTCTAAAAAAGGCTTCTGACCGCGCGAACATTAATTTAGAAACGCAATGAGTACCACGTAAATACACATCCGGTAAATCAACGCACCTGTCAAGCGTTAGTTTACGTTCTAGCTCAATGCTCAACAAATAGAGTTTAGACGTCTAAAATCTTTAAATTCGATTTTTTACAAAATCCGTCAGCAAAATAAAATTGTAGAAAAAGTGTGCGAGGACAAATTTTACGAATTCCTACAATCGCCGCTACTGATTTCTCGACAGTTATAACATACCAAATTTTATACACACGACATTTATTTTCCTTCGCGTATTACCAGATTAGTGAAATCGATTAAGATTACAGCGACAATGGTTCTGCTGTACATTTGAATCAACTTTAAAGTCGCCTTTCATGTTTGAGCTTTCTGACTTTAGTTGAAACATCGAACCAATATACATTTAGGTGATTAGCGAGCTGTTTTGCATATTTACCAGGTTCATCACTGATATTTGGAGGTTGCTCACCTATTTGTTAATAAACATATTTTTTGTGTAGCAACTGTTTTCTTTAGTGCGACAATGGCGATCCTAAGTTTCTCCTTTTCCATACTATTATTATTATGAAGCTTTCACAGGCCTTAGAGGCACATCGCTTTTGGTGTGAGACAAAGCTAATTTGTGCTAGGCACAACAGGGCCCGACTCTGCGGGTTACCGTGTTGGTGCGTAACCATGCTTAACCTGCTTTTTTGTGTGTGAATGTTTTTTGTGTATATGATTTTGTTACTCCTCTAGTGCGACCGTAATTCGAGGAGTGCCATTAATTTGATCCCAAATGGCAAATGGAGACCGGAGCCCAGTACCGATCACCAAGGAATTAGAGGAATTCCGACCCTGGGGAGATTCGAACCGGGATGTGTTTGGACTATTACATCTAAAGCTGAGCCATCCCTGCCCCTTCCTTTTCCATACTACTAGTATTTATTTTCGTAATAACGTGCTCTTTTGGAATAAGTAACAATATAGAGTCTGTTGTATTTGGAAAAGGAAACTTGATGTTGGCCTTCGGTTATTTTTTTGAAGTGATAGATGGTATGAACTATGTAAAGAATATTGTCCTAAACAAAAGCACAGTCCTGAATATTTTTTAATAAAAGAGTTATATGCTCATGCTTTTTTTTTAATACACGGTGTCTAGATTGTTGTTTCAGTTTCGTTTGCTTTTTTAATTTTGTCCATTATCAATATTATAAAGAAAATTATTTTATTTGCGGTAATTTTATACAATGTATATGAGTAGTTAGCATTCGGTACACTTAGTAAAAGAAACGCGTGTACGCTTCCCTGCTTTAATTTTAGATTGAAACTCCATTGCACGCACTTTTCACTGGAGTATACAGCGATGTTGACTGCTTCAAACACACGATGAAATGATCTCCAGACCTCCCCACCAATTTCGTGGTAGTGCGCAATGTTCACTCACAAGCAAGGTTAAATCCGGCAAGCTGTAAGTCACTTCATTATACAGGGCGATTCTAAATATGTGTGAAAAATTTTAACCACGTGATTTTAACCAGTTGAGGTTATTTAACCCCTAAATATCCTAGTATTTTTTTTAAATGGGCCAGGAATGTGACAAAGTTTTGTTAGTCAATTCATTTTTTGTTTCTTGTCCTATTTTGATAAACTTCGTTGTTTTAGGTGTTAAATAACGTCAGCTATAAGTGGTTAAAGTTTTTCGCACATGTGTAGAATGATCCTGTATACCAGCCAATTAGAAGAAGTGAGAAACCTGAACTAAGTAAGAAACTGCACATAAGAATACATTTAAAGTCTCAAACATATAAAAGCGGAGCAAGAAGAAAGTATTTGCAGGAAATATGGGGTTCAAACGTTTTTGTTATGAAAAAGTGCAATCTGTGATGTGGATGAAAGAAAATTTGTCATTTATTGGAATGTAAATTTCAAGAAAATTAAAAGTTAATTTTCTTTTCTCGGAAGAAAATTAAACATACTGAAGTTGCTTTAAATATACAATCACTTAATAAAATAAAAGATTTTTCATTGTTGATAAGTAAATATTTACAAGTGAAAATGGTATAGGTCACTATTATGGGGATGTTTTCATAATTTGGATCGAGTGTATTTTAATTAGTTCGGATTATTGAGTATGTACGGGATTCCTTGAACTCTATCTCTACAGCACAATCATTGTAGTTTTGCAGTTGAGGTAGGCCATGGAAAGCGCTGTGATCATAATAAATTAATTTTCACTAATTAGGTAATGCACGAAGTGAAATAAATGTCCTATGTATATAAAGTTTGTTTATAATCTATTCACGATTGATTTGCCATCCAGCAGGCTGTGGAAATCTGGGGGAATGTGTGGTATCAATGAAATTTGTCAATTAATTAAGTTGGGTTATGTTAGTTTTTCTTATAATTACTTAAATATAAAAGTTTTTGATAGGCCATTGATGTGTCCTGTCATTTTATGAAGATAAGGTTAACAAGTTAACATCAGTTTGATAGATGTCAAAATGTGGACCAATATGAAGCTTAGAAATTACTAGATTCTAATATTAGTTCTGTTTTTTACCACCTGCAATGGTTCTGTCATAGATGCAAATATAAAACATTATTATTTGAAATATGGGAAAGTCTAAGCGAACTTTTTTGCTTATTTTTTACTCTTGCCTGGTAGTTAACATATTATTTATTTTACTGATATTCAGTGATAATTTAAGACTGAATTTTTAAATTAACTGCATTAGAAGTGGGGCAATTTCATAACTGTGTTATTTCAGACGATATTTTCATAATGTGCAAGTATTGCGATCAGATTGGAATTAAGAGCACAGTTGCAAATTATTACATTAATTTTTTAAAATGTAGACTCGGATTTAAGTCGTTTTTATTCATTTAAATAGCCTACCTGTAGGGCAACCTTTCCAACAGTCTTGAATCCTTAACGTATCGCACAATAACGTACGCCAGCTTGCACGTGTCGTCGGGCAACATGTCTTGCAAGGCCAGAGTGCTGCCGTAGCACAAAATCTCGTTGAAGAGCGACAGAAGCTGCTTCCAAATGATCGGCGGCAGCGGGCTGGCGCTCAGCAGAAGCGATGCAAAACTTTCCAGGTGCGCGTAGAACGGCTTTGTGTCAATAACACTCAGATTCGCCTTCACGGAAATTGTGCTCTCCCAGAGCGATAGAAACGCGAGAATGCATGTTTGCGAAGCCACCGAACTGTTTGTCTCTATCAGCCCCTGAATTTGCCCTATCAGGGGCGACCACTTGGATTCGAGGTTCCTGATGATGAGCCCCTTGATGGCGGACGTGTCGAAGCTTTCCGAATCACTATAGTGCACGGTGGTGCAGTTGGTTATGGCGGTAAAATCCATGCTCGGACTCGTTTGACTAGTCGTGGCGCCGTCTCTGGACGTATGGGCCTCCTCGAGGACGTGAATCTCCACATCTTTCCACTCCACAACCCGCCTGATCACTTCTAGCGCAAAGTTCATTTTGTCGTAGTCCACATAATCCAGGGCTAAATAACCTGTGATAGTTTCTAACCACTCGTGATTCACACTTGTTTTCGCTATTATTAAAAAACTGCTAATGACCCGAGTTAACATGTAATTTACATACCGATTGTGTCCAATCAGAAACAGAAGCTGCTCGATTAGATTGTATTCGTTATGGATGAGGGCCCCGCAAATGTCCACAACCCGAGAACAAATATACCCCTTGTTGTTCTGCTTTAAATACACGTCGAAGAGCAGCTGCAAATTTGAAAGTAGCTGCAGTAGTTTATTGGGGGGCCACTCTACGAGAGAAGCTGTTCGTGTGCCATTCATGTCTGTGATCTTTTGATTTTCAAAGGGTTTACGTAGCAAACTCTCGGAAACACCGCACAAGCACTGTTGGATTAAAGCATTCTGAAAAGTGTCTAGGTCGTGTGAAGTCGAATTTTCCCGGTCGTGGTTGGTTGTGGTGTGGCTCAAAATTAAACTACTGGAATTAAAAGTACCACTGATGTCCGGGGAAAAATTTAAGCAAATATTTGGAGCAGGTTGTATGGAAATGTTCTCCACGTTGGTTGTGTACGGCGGATGGAAACCCCCATTCTCGTTGTGTTCAGGTAAAAAGTGCCTAGCATTGATCCCATGTAGTTGCGCATTTAGAGTATTAAGTGTTATATCAGCCTCATTTATGTTTGGAGGAAGGGAAAGGTGCAAAGCCGACATCTCGTTGCGAATGTAATCAGGCTCGTCAACGGTTTCCGTTTCATCAGTTCTTCTTAGCTTCTTTTTCACGGGTTGCTCTGAGCTCATCTTAGGCTCTCGGTGTCGCAGAACCATTAGAAAAAGGTGTTTTGAGAGTACAACCAGGACTGAACTAGTATAAATCTACAAGAAGCAACTTCAATATCGGTGCTCTCTAAAAACGTATTAGATACCCTAAGTACAGGGTTTATACAATTCTACTTACTTGTTTGGTTTTTCATTATATTTTGGGCTAAAATGGATTCCATATTAGGCAAAACTGGACGTCGGGCAAGTAAACTTTTTTTGGACGCTTTTCCGCGAGAGGTGAAACATCTTAGATGCCCTGGCGATCCGTAACATTAGGAATACTATTTAAAAAACGCGTTTTTTGTACAATAATTGTCAACATTCACACACATACAACTCCATTACGTACGAGGACGAGCGGGAGTCAATGCAAGTTGCCGATTCATAAATAGAATTTCCACTTGACGAAAAGCTCTCGATAAAATTAAATTGCCATCTAGAAATAAACTAGAGTTAAATTTAGTGAGATTGAAATAAATCCGAAGGTCACAACAACGCGTCTATTTCGATTATCGATTTATTTATAGTATATTTCTTCGCATATTTGACTAGGGTCGACTTGAGACTTGAAGAATTTGCAACGTTGCCAGATTGTCGACTACCATTCATAATTTTGCAGTTTATTTTTGAATATATGGCCAAATTTTGCTCGGATTTTGCATTCTACTGAAACTGTGGGCAGATTGCTAACGGAGTTACCACAAAATATGCAGCAATTTTGCGATTAAATATTGAGAATTAGAAATATTTGTAATAGACGTGACGCCCTGCGTAACACAGGAGAGCGCTGCCTAATTCATTCCGAGTGTTTTTAACCCGGCTTTATTTTCGCCAAACGTTAAATAACCATTCGTTTCCTAATAATAATTCTCGTTTAAGATCTTAAATGCATCAAATACGCGTTTTACATGGATTTTTAAAGTACACGAGAGGTTCCGACTCGTGATTTACATTATAATTAATTTTAAATTTAGCGGTCAATGAATTTAGAATGAGCATTCCAAGGCGTGGCCATTGACATTTTAAAGTTGATTTACAGGAACCTGTAAGATTGCATCTTACCAACTACGGTTCCTTTATTTCCGTAGAGATGGCATTATGAAAAATTATAGTTTTATTTAAAATTTGCGGGAAATTCTAATTTCTTAAATTGTTTATTTAAATCGAACAAAGGTTTTAGTGCCATTTCGGATCCATTAAAAGTCATCGAAAGCATATTTTTCTTTAAAAGTATGAATCACTGGGTGCATGTCATGCCGTCAACATTCTGTCGCGGTGGGGGTGTAAAATGGCTACCTAGTGTTGCTGAAAGTGTTTTAAATGTCACGAAACAAACTATTATAACTAATTGATCTCAATTAAATAAGGTGATTACGTTAAAGTGATTTCAATAGTTTGAGGGAGAAATGTTTACTTTGCGTTGGCCCAATGATAAAGCACGGCCGCCTCGTGCTTTCTATTTAGGTTAAATACCAATATTAATATCCTACTTTGCATACCATTTCTACCTTACATTTCTGCCTGTTGGTCGGAAGTGTGTAGACAGTTAAAAAACCCAGTGTTTATGTTCAGTTTTTAGAAATTACGCGAGGCTTGTAAAAATAATACCATCGCTATATTAATAAACAACGTAATAAACCCGTGTGTTGATATTTTAGTGGTTCCAAAACAAAAAGATCCAAAATTCAGAGCTATTTTACAGATAGCAGTATTAAAATGCCACGAATATTTGGATGATAATTATCGACTGTTTATTCATAATTCTTTTCCTCGGTTCATGTATAGAATGATACAAAATAAATGCTCCCCTCCTCGAAATTGTTAACTTTGTTTCCTCATATGTATTTTCGCTAGGTATTGTAATGTCAACATCAGATGAGTGACGGGGTCTTAGGGGCCATGCCCGGAGTGTCGGGGGAGTGGCGGTTGCGGCAGCTGGAAGCCCTGTTTTTGGGTGGGCCCGTGCAAGCAAAGGGGCAAAGTTTTAGCATCGAAACCCTGATAGACGTACTGATCGTATTGTATGATGAATGCTGCAACTCCAGTCTCCGTCGCGAGAAAACCGTCTCTGATTTTATCGAATTTGGTAGCTATTCCCGAGGGAAAGACCAATTAACCACTAAAACCCGTCTGTGTTTACAGTAAAGCCAGTAGCCACCTGTATAAAGTCTCTGAGGCTTATGAGGGAAGACTTCGAAATAATCAAAGTGATCGGGCGAGGCGCTTTCGGAGAAGTATGCGTGGTTAAGATGAAGGGCACAGATAAGGTTTTTGCAATGAAAATTCTTAACAAGTGGGAAATGCTGAAGCGGGCGGAAACTGCGTGTTTTCAAGAGGAACGGGACGTACTGGTTTTTGGTGATCGCAGGTGGATAACTCACTTGCATTATGCCTTTCAGGTTGGTTTTAGTATAGTTTTGAGTGTATTACATAAGAGTTTGTTATTCAATAGCATTAGTATGAATGAGTGTTTAAATTGTCAGAGTTTCATTTAACAAGTAATTAGTAAAGTAAAAAGATAGATATGGGATTAATGATCATATTATTCGTAGCAGTGACCTCATGTATTGAGCCGAAAAGGAGTGGTTACTGCATATTTACCAGACCTAGTCTATAATGAAAGTGTTAATTGAAATAGACAAACTTGTTTGAAAATGTAATAAATTACTGTTAATGTCTAAATGGTTTCTGTTGGGTGAAGCATAGTTGGCTGCTCTTAATAGTTTACTTTTTGTTCTGGTTGTCGTTGCTTGCTTACTTAAGTACTATACAGGGTGCCTTTTTTAAAAGCATACACTATTTTTTATTCTTTCTCATATCGTTTACTGAATTTATTTATTGGAACATTATCTTTAGGTTGGTGTAATATCTTGGTGAATATATGTTTTCTTGAAATTTTATTCTGTTAGCCATTGACCTGTTATGTAATTAAAATGTCCCAATAGTTTAAAAAAAAAAACAGTTAACTATGAACATTACCAGTTATTGCAGGTTCTACATTCTTCTATAATTTCACTATTAGCACAATAACACTACTCTAAAGCAATTTTTTGAGATTGGATAAGTTTCAAACCAACTTTAATTTGTGTACATATTATTCATTTATAAAACTTGTGTACTACCGAACTGTTTTTTGATTGGTGCAATATCTTGTTTAGGTTTGTTTTCCTTGTAATATTCACTTTTGAAACGTTCAAAAGCTTGTCATATTTGATTTATCAAAATGTCATTTAATTAAGTGTTTACTGTGCCCTAATAGGTGTTTAAAAAAACCTTGTACATATTATTTACAGTATCTTAATAGTATAAATTGCAGTTTTAATTTTTTTTTCTGTGCAGTACAGTATAATTTATGGGTAAAATCAGTAAAATTTTGTGAACGTATGGCTTTTTTAAGTATGTGGTATAAACTTCAGCCCCACTGTTAACGGCTATGGGTTTAAACCACATAAGCTTAAAGAGGAACAAGTCATCCCTCACTCTTTTTGTAGCATTAGTTAAATGGTAGAAAAAAAGAAAGGCCTTAGCCATCATTTAAAATAAATTCGCCTATAAAAAAAAAAAGTATAATTTCCAGGTAAAATCAGTAAATCATTGTTAACGAATAACATTTAATAACTATGCATGGTGACTTTTCTAAATGTGTTCAATAAGTTTCATCTTTTGTTTTTTTTTCTTCGTAAATACGGTCAATCCTTCTTCAGTATTTTTTTTTAGGATGAAAACAATTTATATTTAGTAATGGATTACTACTGCGGAGGTGATTTATTAACGCTGCTAAGCAAATTCGAAGATCGTCTGCCGGAAGATATGGCTCGATTTTATATTGCCGAAATGGTGCTAGCTATCGATTCGATACACAACCTTAGATATGTCCACAGGTGAGAATTGATTTCTCGTTGTGAATTTGTTTAATGGGGTTAATGTTCTTGCAGAGACATAAAACCGGACAATGTGCTGCTGGATGCTAATGGACATATTCGACTGGCCGATTTTGGAAGCTGTTTGCGATTGAACGACGACGGAACTGTGCAGTCTAATGTGGCAGTTGGTACTCCCGATTATATCTCCCCAGAAATTTTAAGGGTAATATTGAAAGTTAATAATTCAGCATTTGTTTTTAATTCTTGTTCCATAGGCGATGGAAGATGGTCAGGGCAAATATGGACCGGAATGTGACTGGTGGTCATTAGGTGAGTAATAATATTATTTTTTAATTTTTTTCTACATAGTCAAAGAAATCTTACACTCATATACTGTTTTGCTTCTAAAATAACCTTTTATTGTTTTATTGTGAAAAATTCTTCAAAATCAAAAAACAAAAGCTTAATGGTCATAGTCTAAATTTTTCTCCTCACCAAAAAAAGAAAAATAAATGTAGAATACTTTTCAGGTGTTTGTATGTATGAAATGTTATATGGAGAGACGCCATTCTATGCAGAGAGCTTAGTGGAAACATACGGGAAGATCATGAATCACAAAAACTGTTTTGATTTTGCTGCCGATGTGGAAGTGTCAGATTCTGCTAAAGATCTTATTCGCCAGCTGATATGCAGTCAGGAATTTCGTTTAGGACAGAATGGCATTCAAGACTTTAAGGTTAGTTAATTGGTTTGTTGCTTGGAGCTGGGGATGCCAGAGGTCCTGCTCCTTGACAGATGATGAAAATGAACTACCACATGATAAGATTCCAGGAAGATTCCTTCCAATTTTGGAAATATTCTAAATTAAAAGGGGCCCAGCTTACTGCAAGCTAATTATCTAGTCTAGATCTACTGAACTGTATTTATTATTAAATGGTAGACAGTAGTCCGCATTTTAGCGATGTGGGTTGGTTATTTTATTTGTTTTGTTCAGAATAAAAACGTTCAATCTTTTTATCTTACATGAAACACAGAGTGTATTTTTAGAAGCTTTGATTCTGGTTTAGTTCTTTTTCTCTCTATAAACTATAGGGGGGTTTTTCTCTCTATAAACTATAGGGGGGTTTAATCAAGAAATGCTATGTACAGAATTATAAAGCATTAAAAACGTAAAATTCAAACCAAATTAAGGATTGATTAAAAGTAATTTCAGAATTTAAAAAAAAACCGTATTTAGTTACAAAAATTGTTCAAAATGTCAATCGTTATTTTAGAATATTTTAGACACCATAGTAGAATTGCATGGAGGCGGTGGTTCAAGTGCACAAAACTTTGAAAAACCCCTTATTAAAAACCAGAAATATATATTATCGGTACAGAAAAAAATCAAATGTAACAATTTACATTTGCAAACTATTATATTCCTTTTCCTGTACTTCCCGAGGTTTAAGGCTGTCTACCTGAATGCTGGAAAGAAAACCGCAGCCAATGTGAAAGATAATATGTGTAATATACCACAAAAATGGAGAAATAAAAAGGAGAGAGAGGAAGTTGAAGTGTCAGTGTGAGTGCTTTATGATCTAAATAAAGTAATGCAAGATGATTAAATAAAGTGTGTAATGCGGGACAACGAAATATAGAGAATTTATAAGGACCTATATAAATAACAGTAAAATATTAAGGGAAAGTAAAGAGAGCGATAATGTGGAGGAAAAATTGCTTTGCGCAGAAGTGATATCGCGAGACCACGACAAACAGAAACGCTAATACAAGAAAAATTAAAGTGCGAAATTTAAAAGTTGATACACATGAGTGAAAAGCTAAAAGAAGAGCACGACAAACAGGAATGCTGCCGAATTTAAACTAATGCACACGATTGAGAAGACACAAGAAGTAAATTAAAAAGCTGGGATGAAATTAGTCAAAAGCGTCTACAGAATAAACAAAACAGAAAATAATACGTGAAGAATGGAGGAAGGCAAACAATCAACGCTAATGGACATCATGAATAAATTGATAGGGATGAAGAAGAAAATAGATGAATCAAGCATTAATTTGAAACAACAAACAGATAAAATTAAAAAACTAGAGGAAATCGTAAAGAACCAGCAAGCAAGAATGGATGTATTAGAAAATGAGACAAGGAAAAAGAATATTATAATTTTTCGGTACCCCGAAGAGAAGGATGTTGAAAGAAAAAATTTTGAAAGACGTAACGGGAAGAATCGGAGTAACAATCAAAGATTACGAAATCGATTATGTAAATAGAATAGGGAAACGTATAGAGAATGTAAATAGACCAATTAAAGTAGGTCTCACAACAAGATTCAAGAAAATTTAAATATTAAAGAAACTGTCAGGATTAAAGGGAACACAGATCTCAGTAAGTGAGGATTTGGATGAGAAAGCAAGGGAGATTCAGAAAAAATTAATACCTCGTAAGATTGACGCCAGGAGAAAGGAATGAAAGCAGTGATAATAAGAGACAGGTTGATGATAAATGGGAAATCGAAGAGTTAGATGAACAAAGTACGGAAGTAGGAGAATTATGAAAAATAGAGAATAAAAAGAAAAGAGGAAGATGACAGATGACGAAGAGGAAAATAACCCGAAAGGAGAAATTCTGAAAAAGAAGAAATGGGCAAAGACTATTTTGGCACCCTACGGAAAAGAAAGGAAGGTGAATGATGAGCAGAAGAACGGCAGTACAAAAGATAATTCAGCGATCGTTGAGGAAACATTAAACGCAATTTTTAGGAACATAACGAAGACAACGAATCAATACAAGGGAAAAAACATCAACAACAGAATGCAAAGCGAAAAGGCAATGAGAAAAAAAGGAGAAGGAGCAGAAAAGTTATAAATTAAACGAAGAGAAGAAAAAGAAAAAACCACAAAACAAGAATTGCGACATGGAATATAAAAACACTTTTACAACCTGGAAAGATGAACGAAATTACGCAAACAGTGGAAAACTATGATATCAACATTATGACATTACAAGAAACGAGATGGGCTGGGAAAGGCCTAACATAATGAAATCTGTAGCCATAAACGACAGAATATTAATCCTTTGAATTCGAGGAAAAATGTATAATACTACATTCATATGTATACATGTCCCAACAGAGATAGAAGAGAGTGACAAAGAAAGACAAGTTTTATGAAGAACTGCAATCCGAATGTAAATAAAAAATCAAAATATGATACACTACTAATACTAGGAGATATAAATGCCCAGATAGGTAAGGACGAGTATATAAAAGCTGTAGCAGGAAGGAACACAATATCTGAAGAAACCGAGCATGGATAAAATGGTTACAATCAAATGCGGAAAAAGATAAACAAATATACAGAGAAGCAAATTCCCTAGCGAGAAACACATGTAAACAAAAAAAGAGGGATTGGAACGAAAAGAAAATAAAAGACAAGCAAGATGAATATAACAATAAAAACACAAGAATATTTTACCAGAGAATAAAGTTAGAAAAGAAGAACTTTAGAATAAAAACTACATGTTATAAAGACACAGAAGGAAAGACAAGATACGAAACGAAAGAAATACAAGAACTATTACGAACAACTATAAAGAAAGGAAGCAGAAACGAATACAATAGCACACACAAACATTACAAAGAATGATGAAACAATAGAAGAACCAACAATTGAAGAGGTAGAACAGGCAATACGACACCTAAAAAACAGTAAGACTCCAGGAAGTGACGATATAATAACAGAATACCTCAAATGCGGAGGTGAGAAACTGCATGAAACGCTACGAACTGATCTGCTTGATCTGGAGAGAGGGAAGCATGCCGGAAGACTGGAAGAAAGGTGTAATATTTACTATCCACGAAAAAAGAGATTTAGAGGATTGCTCAAATTACAGAGGAATAACGTTACTAAATGTGGCCTATAAAGTGATCTCAAAAATAATTAAAGAAAAACTACAAGAATATGCAGAGAACGAACTGGGGGACTATCGGCAAGGCTTTAGGCAAGGGAGACGCAATACACATAGTGCAACAAATATTAGAAAAAGTAAGAGATTATCACATAACTCTTTACATTTTATTCGTAGGACTTCGATAAAGTAATAAGAGAAAAAATAATAAAAGAACTGAAGTACATGAGGACTCCACAAAAATAGTAAATTTTGTCCAAATGACCTTAAAAGACTCAACCGCTGTAGTGAAAATAGGAAATGATACAACTGAAAGCTTTAACGCACAACAAGGCGTTAAGCAGGGAGATACGCTATCCGCTACATAGAAAATCAGTGTTGGAAGGGACAATAAATATTGAAAACACACAAATTACCGCTTACGCAGACGATGTTACAATTATCAGTGGAACAAGGGAGGGGCTAATAAAAAATTCGTGAGACTAGAGGAGGAAACAAAAAAAAATGGGTTTAAGAATCGGTGAAAATAAATCAAAATATTTAAAATATAGTATCTACAGCAATGAAGAATATCTAAAAATTAAAGGCTATAAATTTGAATCGGTCCAAAGCATTAAATATTTGGGAATAACAATTTATAATAAAAAATATAGCAGAAGTAAAAAAACAAAACAAAAAATACAAATGTGACACTGAGCATATTATGCAAACAAAACGTTCTTAAACTCTAAGTACCTCAAAGCTACAATTATATAAAACCATTATTAGACTAGTACTGACATGGAACTTAACTAAAAAAGAAGATCTAAAAGTGTTCGAAAGGAAAGTATTACGAAGAATAATGGGGTCAGTACGAACAGAAGAAGACGAATTCAGACCGAGAATGAACTTTGAACTGAGGGAGCAAATGAAAGGGGAAGATATTGTAACATATCGACGATGTCAAAGCAATACCTCGTATCTACAAAATTGACATTTTTCAGGAAACACATTTTTTTAAATAAATTAAGAGAAAGAAGTACAATTATGATTTTTATTATTTTTATACGCATAAAATAGCTCGACATTGATCATTTACAAACATGTCATCAAAATTTTAATATTTTGGAAATTTATTGTAGATACGAGGTATTGCATTTACAATTGTATCAAAAAGTTGACGATACAAGGGATTGCATGGAGTAAACAATTACCACGTTAAGGTATCAAAAATAACTTTTATTGTACGTTAGACAATTTTAAAAACAAAATAAAGTATTTATTGCACATAAACAATTAAAAAAAACCTAAAAACTACTGCACTTATTCTTTATAGGGTAAATTATCGTAGAAGCTCCAGAAATTTTGATTAATTTTCGACTTTATTTCTTGCAGATGCAAAAACTTTTTCCTCGCGATTGGTAGCTTTCTTTCAAATAATGGTGGGTATTCTTCAATTTTTTTTGGTAGATGTTTTGGTCTATGGGGCGGTGGCGAAAATCTTGATCAAGGTCTAGTTTGTAGCTGATGATACCTTCTTCGTATATCAGGGCGATAATTCCAGTGACTGTTGGATCGTTAATTTTTTTACCAGGTCTGATGGAATCATAAACTAGATTGGTATTAAAATTTTGGAAGAAGCTGTATGTTGGGCATATAACTTCGTAAGGTTTGGAATTGCGACGAGCGTCCTTTGTTACTTGAATATAATCATTAGGGATTTCTATAGTGCGATTTTTCAGTCTTTTTTCAATGGTCGCATGAACACAGTCGCACTCCATTTGAGTATGTCCTTTCACCAAAGATTTTTGTATAATTGTCACTTTATATTGATATGACAAGCTTAATAGAGCATTAGCTAAAACGGTAATTGCGATTTTGATAGGTGCATCCATCTGAATACAACACCATCGTTTTAATATTTTCAGTAGGGGAAATGTAGTCAGTTATTAGAAAACTAACAATCATCGATGCAAATGTTGATGCTTGCATATCGGCGTCTGTCTCGTCAATGTCAATGTCAAAAAATGTGAAATTATGGCACGCTAATTTTGTTTTAAAATAAAGTGAACTCGCTTGTAATGGCCGACAAGTTTTTACATCCTGCAAATCCATAGTAATTACGTGACAATTTCTTTCTCTTGCTTCCTCTTTGTCGTCTTCTTGTTCTTTTTGAGCCCTTTCCTTCATATTTATATGAATTTCCCACGTGTCTTTGCTTAAGTTTCCTGCCTCAAATTCCATGCATGTATCGCAGCGATCTTTTCGCGGCTTGAATATTCCAATATTTAATTTCTTAATCCACTTCACGAATATAATATTCATATAGATCCGCAAAACTTCTGAAATCTTGTTCCAAAAACAACTTTTTGGTATCCCTACGACAATAATGGCTTAGTAGTTTAGGTAATTGTTCTAAAAATACTTTTATGAATACATCAGTTTCTGTTAATTTTTGGCGTTTAGAAAATCTTCCACTATTTTTGGAAGAACCAGAAATTCCAAATTGAGATTGTTGTACCCAATTTCTCACACTCCATTCTCCTAGACCAAGTGTATTTTAAAACATGGTTTTACACACAGAAACAGTTTTTTCGCCAATGTTTAAACTGTATAAGAGTGATGATGAACGTCTTGATATTTCTTCCCCTGTAGTTTGGCGTTGCGTATGTTTCTGTGATACTAAGTTGCATATCAAAATTTTTCTTTGGTTCCAGTCTAGATTGTCCCAAAAATGAGAGAAAATGTGCTTTCTAACAGTTTCGCTAATTTCATTGCACATTCTGTTTTTGAACCGCTGGCATGACTTTGACTTGCATCTTTCCTTCATTGTTCTTTCGCTCCTGTCGATATCTTCGTAAGTCTTTTTTGCTTTCTCCTAAACCCTACGTATTTCTTTCCTGCCATTCTCAACTGTTTGTTTACTTTCCATTTTGATCTCGCTTCATTTTCTGCATTTTCATCTTCATTACTAGAGCTTCCATCACCATTAACATCAGAATGATCGTTCTCGTCTTCGTGGTTTTCTCCCCCATCTTCTACATTAGAATGTGCGTGATTTGGTACCTCTGTAGTAGGTTCAATTTCCATAAGGTCATCAAATATAATTTCTGCATTTTCAATAAAGTTTTCAAAACTATTATTCAGTTCCATGTTGCTGGGTAATCCTATTTTGTTTGTCTCTCCTAAGAACGAAAAGATAACTTAATTTTAAGTTGTACATATTTTTAAAATAAACTACAATAATGTACCTTTAGGACAATTTTCTTTAACAATTGTAGTTACAGGATTATTCAATTTAATATCCTGCAAAATTATAATTTTAGGCTGATCTTGATTTGGAGCAAGGTTCCAATTTGTTATTAAGGGATCATCTTTCGCTGACGTCATTACGGTTTTGGTATTCTCGTTGGCACTTACAGGCATTTTTGTTGTTATTTCCTTTTCATCTAAAAATAGGAAATTTTATTTTTTACTAAATGGTTGTGGATAAGAAGAGTTCTTGATTTTAGGCAAAATAATCACAGTAAAACGATAGTCTAATCTCCTTAAAGACGTAACTTAAAAAGCCTTTATTCTTACCTGATTCAGTTAATTGGGAATTTCTGCACGTTTCCACCATTTTTTTCCCACGCATTGTTGCAAATTTTTATCTAAATTTTATGAAAATTTATAAATTTCGCACACAAAGTTTTAATCTGGAAATTTAAGCTCTCCCAAGGTTATATGGGCAATACCACGTAACTGCAGATCAAGTTAAAAAAAAATGGTCAAATGCAATTACACGTATCTAC
>JABXWE010016346.1:0-13800 GCA_014611495.1 Limonius californicus | reverse complement strand
GATTTTTCTTCTTGTTTAAGCTGTACCGCACAAATCGGAATTGGATATTTGGCCTTGTTGTATAATCGTGATACCCGAATAATTGGAAGCGCCTCAGATAGTAATTCGTTTTTAATCTCCTCCTCCCCATTGATATCGGGAGGTTTCTGATTATAACAGACATGTTTGCATCGTCTGGGTTTCGATAAGTGTGGTAATTTAGCTTGTGTTGATCATAGTAGGCCGTCAGTTTTCTAAAATCTTCCGCATTGCTAAGATTTATTTTAAGCATTTGGCCAACATTAGCCGTGGTAAATTCTTTCGCTATGGCTTTAATATCCTTAATCACTTCTTGATAACATATCGGCCCATGAAGAAATATTGGGGGGATTTTACATTTTATAGCAGGTGCGTCACCTGCTTCGGATGAATTTGATAGCTGGGTCACTTCCACTCTGAGAGCATGAAATTTATTTTGTGTAATAAGTTTTTGTGGATCAAATAGATACCGCTTATTTGGTTCGTCTGCAGGTGGTGAGGAGAAAGGTCGCTTACCGCTATTATCACTGGTGTCCATGTTGCGTGACATTTCCTTGTCTTGATAAATTAATGTAGGCGGTTTAAATATAGCACTACCAATGGTATTTTTATCATTGCCGGTTTGTGTTTGGTTATTTTTATTTTTATCGGTGACAGACATATGATTTGTGATAGAAGGATTGGCTGTATAATAGGCGGACCCGTCCGAGGGCGGTTGCCGCTGGGTTCACTACCGTATTGCCTATTAGCGTTGAAATAATAAGTTTTTGCTATTACTATATGGTAATTTTAAGCTGAAGGTGTGCACTAAAAATCACTGTAATCGAACGAAACACGCGGAGCGATTTTCACACGGTCACAGCTGGTGCGGAACTCTCAAACATGGTAGATACTGGAAATGCCTCAGAAATTTGGACCGAAAATATTCTAAGCGCTGTCAGAATTGCAATCGATTTGTTTGTAATGTACATCAAACAATTACCTGCTATGAATGTAAATCTGACGATTCGTAATCCTCTCACTATTCTTTAATATTTTTCTAAAATTGTATAGTATTACAAGACTTGCAAATTTGTTTAACAAATTTTTGTATGAACCTATCTATATCAAATAAATATATATTTTCATAAATATTATACGACTGTCTAGTAGAAAGCTTGTCCTCATGGACGTCCATTTCTGGACAACTTTCTAGTCCACCTAAACCAGATCAATTCCAACATTCATTTTATCGTGAAAGTCGAAGAAAACGGTACCCTGCCCTTCCTGGTTGTCTCGGTAAAGATTACACAATGGGACGCACTGTGTATACAGGAAACCAACACACATGGATGAATACGTAAATGTCTGCTTCCATCATCACCCTCTACAAAAGGCAGCAGTGCTTAACACTCCCTCTCCAGAAATGGATACAAAACCAAAGAAACTCAAAGAGCAATCAGCAAGGCAATAGAACAACCGGTTACTTAAGAGAAGGAAGATTATATATCCAAAATATTTGTTCCTTATGTGCAAGGCACTCCAGACGCAATGGCATGTTTGTTATAAAGGAACAACATCAATACAATTTTCAAACCGTATTCCACTTTACGCCAGCAATACAGAACACCTTAGCTGATGTGCCAAGGAGTATAAAAAATTCCCTGCTTGTGTGGTAAATACTACAGTAGACAAACCGGCCGCACAAGCGAAAGACGAAAACAAGGACATATCAAGAACTCCAACAACGTCGAACTACACAGTCAGTTCTGGCCGAATCTTCAAAGAAACAAAAATCATTGCACGGGCACAACACTGCGACCTAGAAATAGAAAAACACCAACAGATTTTCAATCGAGAAAAATCGCGCTGGGACACTAATTAATGTTAAAACATCCCCAATCACAGCAGATGACAAACAGAAGCTTACCCAATGAATCAGCACCAACCAATATACAGCCAGTACTCGAGCCGATACTCCTCCGCCATTCATGGCTAAGAGAAACCTCTAAATTCAAGATCCGCCGGTCCAGCACTCATTACGCTTTGCTATTGCTCTCTGCAGCGGTTAGCGGAACGTCAGGCTCAATTAATCCTACGACGGCGCGGTCTAAGCCCGAAGAGATGATTTTATTACATATAAACCGCGGAAGCCTGAAACTTCACATTATCTAACCTAGTTTTAATCTCAGAGAACTGTAACCTGGCCTAAGTTCGTTCAATAGCCTGGCTTAACTTCATTTTAATTTCAGTTGAACCCAATCTAACCTAACTTAAATTTAATCTACACGAGTTAACTTTAGCGCGACTTAAGTACTTAATCTTCCTGATTTGATATTCACCATATTTAACTTCAGTTTACTTTAACCTAACTTAGGTCTAATCTAACTGATACAACTTAAGTCTAATTTAACTTCAATCTGACTTACGTCTCATCTAGCTGACTTAACTTTAGTTAATCTTAACCTATTTAATCTTTATCTACCTGACTTAACTGACTTACGTCTCATCTAGCCGACTTAATTTTAGTTAATCTTAACCTATTTAATCGTTATCAACCCTACTTAACTATTACGAAATTTAAATTAAATTTTCCTTATTTTATAATTTAACTTTAATCTGACCTAATCTGAGAATGACTTAATTTTAGCTTACCGTAACTTGACTTACGTGTGATCTAACTAGCGTTTCTTTAATCTACGTGAACCTCATCTACGTACATACCTTTAACCTTATTTAACTTAAACATGGTCTTCAATAGCTCTATCTTACTTTACAACTTAATTTAAATTGAATTGAGCTTCAGTTTACCCTACCCTAAGTTGAAGATAATGCAACCGATGTACCTAAATTTATTCTGATTAATTGCAGCCTGGCGTAGCTTTAATATATCTGTATAAATACCATCTTGTAACTTACTTATGCTTCATCTAACTGAGTTTAAGACTTAATTTTAATGTGACTTACCTTTACTTTAGCCTGATATAACTGAACTCTCTTTAATTTGATTTCACTGCAACTTAACTTATATCTACTCCACAGAATTTTAAGTTCCTGTAACTTAATTAAGGTTAAAACTTATGTACACTTAAGAGTAATCCACTCAAGTTAACTTTTACCTAAATTAACTTCAACTAACCTGCTGTGAATCAAATATACTTAACCTAACTTTTAATCGATTTGAAAATTAGTCTGATATTACGACCTAAGTGTAATTTGTCTTAACTTTAAACTCTTTCAAGTTAATACAACTCAACTTTAACACACAATAAGTTAATTTAAGTGTAGATTATCTAACCTACCTGTGATCTGACTTACTTTCAAACAATTTAATTTTGATCAACCTGACCAAGCATTAATCTACTTAATTTCAACTTGCCTTAACTCAACGTAGGTATAATTGACCTGAACTAACTTGAACCTAATTTTCGTTTAATCTATCTGACCTTATTCTAACTAGTGTCTGATCTTCTCGTTACTCTGACTTAGTGTATCGTGACCTATCTCTAATTAATTTTATTCGACTTAACTCAAATCTACATTAAGAGTAATAAAACCGTACTAATTTTGACCTGAGGCAACGTTAATCTATTTAACTTCGACTTACCGCAATCTAACTAATGTCTAATTTACCTAAATTAATTTTATTCTGATTGGACTTCAACCTAGATTATGGATAATCTACATGATGGCTTAACTTAAATCAACTTAATTTAACTTTGTAACCGAATGTAACTGGAACCTAATTGCGCCTGCTTTGGAGAAGAAATGCTAAGCACTTCTCGCGGTTTGGAGGCCGCGTTAAACAGTAGGTCCTCTATGTTTGGATAGATTTTACTTTATACGCACGCCACCAGAATAGGAGTCAACGTTACCATGCTCTGTGGAAAGCCAAAGGACTGTGAAGAGAAAAACTAATCCGATTTTAATCTACCACATGTAACTTAGGCGCATCTATCTAACCTGAATTAAATTTGACATAACCTTAACATAGCTTTTCATAACCGAAATGTTACATCTAGCATAAAAGAAAGTGAAAGCATCTGCTATTGTGAGCAAATCTGAATTTTGAGGCTTGCGATTCAAGTTAACTGAACTGGTATAATAGACCATAAAGAATCTGCTTAAAACCTTTGGAACAATATCTCCTAAGATAATTTTAGGGGAAAGCAATTTAATTTATTAAATGTTGGATATGTAGGTCAACTAAAAACGTATTTGTTTTTGCATGAAAACCGTTTTTGTCTGCTTCTGAAATATACTTTGTTATAATAAACAAAGCTAAATAAATTAATACAATGAACAAATACCTCCACAGTCAGTAGCCCTAATTTAACTTTCAAAGAACAAACGATCACTGATGTAGTAGTTCGAGTCTGCTGTAATCATTTCAACATTACAAAATAATTAGATAAATGTTTTCACTGAACGTTGAACATATTATTTTTCAACAATTAGCGCTGTTCAATAAAGGAATTACTATTGTTACTCTAGTAGTTCATATCACTCATAAGTTAAGTTTGAATTATTTATTTGTTTGTTGTTAGAGTAGAACGAATTTCGTTTTGAAACATAAGACAAGAAACAAGAAACGAAATTTTATACCTTTTGTAAAAGCTACCAGCATTTAAAAGTTTTAATTTAACGAACAACCAAAATATGCGTATTTCTCTAATTTAAATTTTCACGCAGTGCACGCACCCGTGTTTGTTTCTAATTGTAAGGTTCTCATGATTGAAGGTGGAACTCAAAACAGAAAATATTAGGATTGCATGTTTAACCACCGTTTGATTTCAATCATTCGGTATAAATGTTTGGCCCTATTAGAGAAATGTGCTTAAGTTTCAGGAAAACGTTTAGAGAAAATTCTAAAGTATGATTGGTTCAAAACAATATTTCTATTTAATGTATTTCTATTGCCTATATATTTTATTAAGTATAATTGGTCCAAAAACATTATTTATGGTATTGTCATTGTAAAGTTTAGATTAATTACGGTCATAACTACATCGAACATTTTCTTAACTATAGGTAGAATAACGTAAAGCAAATTGGGTTGCAGTTAGGATAAATTAGGCTACACAAGCCTTAGTTGTGGTTAGTTAAATCCGGTTGACATAAACCTAGGTTAGGTCAGGTTAGATTAGTTTACAGTTAAACTTTACGAATGTGTTTCTAACTGACATTACATTATTAGGAAATTTACAGTTAGGACAGAGGCTGCACTGAAGTCAAGTTTGATAAACTAAGGTTATGATAAAGTTAGCACAGATTACATTTTTTTAACTGCGGGTAGAATAACGTTAAGCAAATTAGGTTACAGTTAGGACAGGTTGGACTGGATTAGCGTTAGATTACGTTAGACTAGGTTAAACTTAGGTTAGGTTGAGGTAAACCTAGGTTAGAATGGGTTAGATTAGATTACAGTTAAACACTACCAACATTTTTGCAATTCTAACTGCGGTACCATACAGAAAACTATATTATTTGGAAATTTATTATTTTAGTAAGGACAGATTTGGTGTAAACTGCCTTAGGTTAAGTTAGCTTAAAGCAGATTCGGGATTTATTGAGTTAAAGTTAGGGTTAGGTTATGTTAAACGAGGCTTAACTGAGGTCAAGTTACTTAACTTAGGTTGCGGTAAAGCTAGCATTAATATATTTGTTTTAACTGTGGGTATAATAAAGTTAAGCAAATTAGATTGCAGTGGGGATAGGTTAGACTACACTCGCGTTAGATTAGGTTGTGGATACTCAGATTAGAGTAAACTTAGGTTAGGTTAAAATAAACTCCGGTTAGGTTAGGTTAGATTAGTTTACAGTTAAACATTACGAATGTGTTTCTAACTGACATTACATTATTAGGAAATTTACAGTTAGGACAGATTTGGTGCTAGATTAGCCCAACGAAAAGTTAGGATTGGCTGAGTTACAGTTAGGATAGGTTAGGCTGAAAGAGGCTGCACGGAAGTCAAGTTTGATAAACTAAGGTTATGATAAGGTTAGCACAGATTACATTTTTATAACTGCGACTAGAATAACGTTAAGCAAATTAGGTTGCAGTTAGGACAGGTTGGACTGGATTAGCGTTAGATTCGGTTATACTAGGTTAAACTTAGGCTAGGTTGAGGTAAACCTAGGTTAGGATGGGTTAGATTAGATTACAGTTAAACACTATCAACATTTTTGCAATTCTAACTGTGATGCGATACAGAAAATTATATTATTTGGAAATTTATTATTTTAGTTAGGACAGATTTGGTGTAAACTGCCTTAGGTTAAGTTAGCTTAAAGCAGATTTGGGATTTATTGAGTTAAAGTTGGGGTTAGGTTATGTTAAACGAGGCTTAATTGAGGTCAATTTACATTAACTTAGGTTACGGTAAAGCTAGCATTAAAATATTTGTTTTGACTGTGTGTATAATAAAGTTAAGCAAATTAGAGTGCAGTTAATAGGTTAGACTACACTAGCGTTAGATTAGGTTGTGGATACTCAGATTAGATTGGGTTAGGTTGAAATAAACCCCGGTTAGGTTAGGTTCGATTAGTTTACAGTAATACACTACGAACATGTTTGCAACTCTAGTTTAGATAGGGTAAAAGTCATAAGATTATTTGGAAATTGATAGTTAGGACAGATTTGGTGAACACTGGTTAGGTTAGCTTAAGGCGATGTTGGGATTTGTTGAGTTAAATTTAGGATATGTTAGGTTACAAGAGGCTTCCGTGATTAACGTAAGTTACGGTAAAGATAGCATAGATTACATTTTTCAACTGTGGCTAGAATAAAGTTAAGTAAATCAGAGTGCAGTTAGGATAGGTTAGACTGCACTAGCGTTAGATTAGGTTGTGGATACTCAGATTAGATAAAACTTAGGTTAGGTTAAAATAAACTCCGGTTAGGTTAGGTTAGATTACTTTACAGTAATACACTATGAACATGTTGCAACTCTAGTTTAGATAGGGTAAAGGTCATTAGATTATTGGGAAATTGATAGTTAGGACAGATTTGGTGAACACTGGTTAGGTTAGCTTAAGGCGATGTTGGAATTTGTTGAGGTAAATTTAGGATATGTTAGGTTACAAGAGGTTTCTGTGATTAACGTAGGTTAGGTAAAGATAGCATAGATTACATTTTTTAACTGCGGGTAAAATAACATTAAGCAAATTAGGTTGCAGTTAGGACAGGTTAGACTGGATTAGCGTTAGATTAGGTTGCTATTAGATAAACTATGCTAAACTTAGGTTAGGTTACAGTTAAACGCTACGAAAATTTTTGCAATTCTAGCTATGATAGGGTACAGTAAATTAGATTATTGGGAAATTTATTATTTTAGATAGGACAGACTTGGTGAAAACTGGTTTAGATTAGGTTAGCTTAAAGCAGAGTTGGGATTTATTGAGTTAAAGTTAGGGTTAGGTTAGGTTAAATGAAGCTTAACTGAGGCCAACTTTCATTATCTTAGGTTACGTCAAAGTTAGCATTAGAACATTTGTTTTAACTGTAGATAAAAAAAGCAGCCATTTCCATCGTAAACTAAATTTTGAACACGATGGGAGTTTCATTGAAACCAACTGACATTAACCCATCTCTTCCTAAGTCTTACATTGAACCTTGTATAATAACGTTAAGCAAGTTAGATTGCCGTTAGGATAGGTTACACTACACTAGCATTAGATTAGGTTGTGGTTAGTTAGATTAGGGTCTAAGGTTAAACTTAGATAAGGTTGAAATAAACCTATGTTAGGTTAGGTTAGATTCGTTTATAGTTATACATTTCGGACATGTTTGTAATTCTAGTTATGATAGGGTAAAGGCAATTAGATTATTGGAAAATTTATAGTTAGGACAGGTTTGGTGAACGCAGGCTTGGGTTAGGTTAGCTTAAGGCAAAGTTGGTATTGATTCAGATAAAATTAGAATAGGTTAGGTTGAAATAGGCTTCATTGAGGCTAAAGTTGATTATCTTAGGTTACATAAATTTAGCGTAGATTACATTTTTCTAACTGTGGGCAAATACCGTTAGGCAAATTAGGTTACAGTTAGGATAGATTACACTAGACTAGCGTTAGATTACGTTATTGTTAGCTAGATTCGTTTAAACTTAGGTTAAGTTGAACGAACACTAGGTTAGCTTAGAATCGTTTACAGTTAAACACTACAAACATTTTTATAACTTTATTTATGATACCGTAAGGGAAATTAGATTATTAGGCAAATTATAGTTAGGACAGGTTTGGTGAAAGCCGGCTTGGGCCAGGTTAGCTACAGGCAAAGTTAGGATTCGTTGAGTTCAATTTAGGATAAGTTAGGTGAGAAGAAGCTTCAGAGAGGTCAACTTTGCTTAACTTAGGTTACGGTAAAGTTAACATAGATTACATTTTTACTTGTGACTAGAATAATGTTAGAAACATTAGGTTGCAGTTAAGGCAGGTTAGACTAGACTAGCTTTAGAAAATGTTGTTTAGTTAGGCTAGGTTAAACTCTGATTAGGTTAAATTAGCCTAGGATAGATTACGTTAGATTAGTTTGCAGTTAAATACTACGAATACTGTAATAAATATAGTTACAATATCGTAAAGGAAATTAGAGTTTTGGAAAAGTAAAGTTAGTAGAAGTTTGGTGAATACGGGCTGGGTCGGGTTAGCTTACGGCAAACTTGGGATTGATTGAGGTGACGTTAGAACATGTTAAGTTAAAAAACGCTTCACTGAGGTCAAGTTTGATTAATTTAGGTTATGGTGAAGTTAACATAGATAAAGTTTCTTTTATTATGGATAGGATACCATTAAGCAAATTAGATTGCAGTTGGGACACGTTAGAGTAGACTAGCCCTAAAATCTTCTGTTGTTAGTTACATTAGGTTAAAGTTAAATTTAAAGCACTGCAGGTATATTGCTTTGTATATCGATATCTTTCTGTTTTCGGTTATCTCCTTGTGGTCAAGGAATTTCAGGTTGAAATAAGCCTAAGTTGGGTTAGGTTAGATTAGTTTACAATTAAACACTACGAACGTGTTTGTATCCGTAGTAATGATAGGATGAAGAAAATTAGGAATTGGGAATTTTTTAGTTAGGACAGATTTGATGAAAACTTGCTTAGGTTAGGTTACCGTAAGGTAACCAGAGTTGGTATTGATTAAGTTAAAGTTAGGGTTAGGTTAGGCTAAACGAGGCTTAGGTGAGGTCAAGTTCGATGAACTTAGGTTACGGTAAAGTTAGCATTAAAGCATTTGTTTTAACTGTGGGTATAATAACGTTAAGCAAATTAGATTGCAGTTAGGATAGATGCTTAGGTTAGGTTACCTAGGTTAGGTTAGGTAAGGTAACCAGAGTTGGTATTGATTAAGTTAAAGTTAGGGTTAGGTTAGGCTAAACGAGGCTTAGGTGAGGTCAAGTTCGATGAACTTAGGTTACGGTAAAGTTAGCATTAAAGCATTTGTTTTAACTGTGGGTATAATAACGTTAAGCAAATTAGATTGCAGTTAGGATAGATGCTTAGGTTAGGTTGAAATAAACCTAGGTTAGGTTAGGTTCGATTAGTTTACAGTTATACATTACGAACATGTTTGTAAGTCTAGGTATGTTATGGTAAATTAATTTAGGTTACTGGGAAATTTAAAGTTAGTAGCGATTAACTTAGGTTATGGCAAGGTTAGCATAGATTACATTTATTAACTGTGAGTAGAATAATTTTAAGTAAACTAAGTTGCAGTTAGGGCAGTTTAAACTAGACTAACGTTAGATTAGGTTGAGGTTAGTTAGATTAAGTTGAACTTAGGTTAGGATATAATGAACCTAGGTTAAGTTAGATTGGTTTACAGTTAAACCTTACTAACAAATTTATAACTCTAATTATGATTACGAACGAGAAATTAGATTATTAGGTAATCTATAGTTAGGATAGGTTCAATGGAAGCTGACTTGGGTTAGGTTAGCTTAAGGTTGAGTTAAATTTAAGATATGTTAGGTTAAGAGCGGCTTCGACGAGGTCAAGCTTGATTAACTTAGATTACCTTAAAATGAGCATAGATTTTAATTGTGGGTAGAATAACGTGAGGCTAATTAGGTTGCATTTAGGATAAGTTACCCTAGACTACCATTAGACTAGGCTGTGCTTAGTTAGACTGGTTTAAACTTAGGTTAGCTTGAAATAAACCTCGATTAGGTTAGATCAGTTTAGAGTTAAACACTATGAACGTATTCATAACTCTAGTTATGATAGGAAAAAGGAAATTAAGGAAGATAGCTAGTGAGAATTTTATAGTTAGGACAGGTTTGCTGAAAGCTGGCTTGGGTTAGGGTAATTTAGCGAATAGTTGGGATTATTTGAGTTAAAATTAGAATAGTTTAGATTAAAGTTTTATTGAGGTCAAGTTTGATTAACTTAAGTTACTGTAAAGGTAGCCTAGATCACATATTTTTAAATAATAAGGTTCGCCTAGGTTGTCCGCAACCCATTTCACACTAGTCTTCAGAGTGGTTAGTTGGAGCATTTACCTAGTACGCATGATTAATTTAGTTAAACAGGATTTCCGGTGATTGATTCTCTGCGTCTGACAGCAAACGAACGTGTCGTTGAATGTGGTTTCCCGTTAAAGTGTTTTGCTTAGAGTTTATATCAATTTTCTGGGAAAATCATAGTTTCTAACGTGATCTTTGTAGATAGTTTGATTACGTTATCGACAGTATTTGTCGCTTTATATCAACGTTTCGTTCCTTTCTTGATTTTTGTCGTGTCAATCGTAGTTCCGATTGGTAAGTTTCCTTTGTCTTTTAAATATAGCTGGCCTAACTTTTCCTTGTATTCGAAATTAGACAACTTGGGGACGGCGAAATTCGTCCGAAGAATTGGTGCCTTCTATGGAAAAATCTGTTGTTTGCGAGAAACTAGAATTCGAAGTCATTCCGGCCGTCGCAGCGAGAACACGTGCCAGACTCGAAGCTGGTTTAGGAATTTCCAGACAGATTACCAGGGAAGTGCAAATTTATTTTTAATTCTGATAATTTCGGAGTCATTGTAAATAATCTTGTTTATTTGTGTGAACTTGTTTATACTACGGGGTAGATAAAGACTATGTTGTAATTTGTACAGTGTGTTTGGAATTACTTTATTAGCGTAATTCATTGATATATTAGTTTGTACAATTATTAGCGTACATACACGGGAATTTCACTGTATATACAGCGTGAGTCAACAGGAGCGGTAATATTGCGTTTTGTTCGGGTTTCACAGCGATTTTTTTTTGGATTAACTTATCTATGCTGTACTCCTCGAAAGGCCTTTCGCGAATAGAGTGTAGGACGCGGTTTGAGGGCGTTGGTTTGGGTAGTGAAACGCAGTATTTTTACTGTAGCTCAAATTCAGTTATTATTGGGGCTGTATTGAGTGATTGCACTGTTAGTTGTGTACCGATACAGGTTACACTTATAATTATATTTATTATTGTTGCAAACTTGAGTTTACATTTACATACTACATATTTATTTATTTTTGCTGATATTAAATATTGTTGCTGCAATTGTGTTTGTTATTTATTGTTACCTATCATCGTTTCTGTAGTAACGTATTAAGTTAGTAATACACTGTGGGTACGGCTAACCAATCGACATCTGCCTTAATGGTAGTGTATTTTATTATTAGCCGTTGGCGCCCTCTTTTCCAGGTAATTAACATAAAGTTAATTAAAATATTTATTCGAGATAAGCAGAGAACCGCCCATCTTCGATTGAGGTTCCGGGAGGCTATAATTAACAATTATTTACTTACTTAGTTAGAGATTATCAGCAGGCGTCACAAGCGTTTGATTAGGTTGTGATTAGTTAGAATAGGTTAAACTTTGGTTAGATTGATTGAAACCAGGTTAGGTTAGATTAGTTTACAGATACAACATGTTTGCAACTGTAGTTATGATAGAATAAAGGAAATTAGGATATAAACTAAAGTTAAGACAGACTTAGGTTAGGTTAGCTTCAGGTAGAGTTCGGATTGATTAAGTTAAAATTAGAATAGGTTAGGTCAATAGATATTGCACTATGGTTCAATCTGATTAACTTAGGTTACGGTAAAGTTAACATAGATTGCAGTAAAGTTAAAATACATTAGATTACATTTTAGGCAGGCTATTTAAAATTTAGGATAGGCTAATTTATTTTAGATTAGATCAGGTTGACTGAAGGTGGAATCAACTTAGGCTGGAGCTTCATCGAAAATTGAGTTTTGGCTAACGACATTAATTAATATCGATAGATTGCTGTTATAGACGATGTTGAAACATTTTGTGATTGCTTACTTATTTTTGTAAAATAATGTTCTATTTTAGGTTAAAGAGTAATCGTTATGTAGATCAGAGTGTTAGCGTTACATACATTAAGGCTGTGACTATTCATGAGTTCTACCCTTTTTCATACCAAGTTATCCCGAATACTGCCAACAAACTAAACTTTTCACAGTTCCAATGAATGTTAAATAGAATAGATAAACAAACGATTATTTTCAGTTTTACCTAAAACAATAAAATACATGTAGTAGGCCATGTACGTCATTAGCATTTCGGCACTTCAGGACAAACAAATGTCTGTTGTTATAGCCAGCTACGTTAAAACAATTATCATATTTTAACCTTCAAACAAATAGCTGTTGTTGTAGTTCATATGCCTCATTATCTGACATACTGCGTTCACGATCATTTGTCTTAAATTTATAAACTAATTTGCTTTTTAAGTTTCTTATTATTCAAAATGTAGGTCAGCCAAACCTGCTTTTTGTTGATTTATTAAATATTTTTGCTGTTCTATTTCTCGTGAGTGTTTTTGCCGTGCAGAACTTTTGATGTTTTTGATTTCACAACCGCGGAATGTATTTATTAAAAACCTTATAAAATCTGAATCTTATTCGCCTCGGGCAGAACAAAATTACGTTGTAAATATTGCGTAGCAGCAAACCATTTTTTTGCCGCAAATTTCCGTGTAATCAAATTTTCTTATTGTTTTTTTTTGCCTCAAAGTCCCAGACTTCATACCAACATACAAACACGATTCCGTTAAATCCCAAAACGGATTTTTCGTTAAAATCGAAGCTTTCCCGAAATCGATACAGCGGGGAACAAACCCGGCTGTTAAAAGTTCAGAAGAAGGTAATTTTACATAAGGTCAGGGGCGCCCTCACTTCGGGGTAATGTTAATAAATTACATATTCAAAGAGATTGAGAGCCAGAGAGCATGTGGAAAAATTTAATGCAGTCCACATTTTGCATTCCAACGGCTTTTATAGTGATATATGCGAATGTCGTTGCGGCATTCCCGCGTTAAATCGATACACACTACCCCATTATAATTTTGCAACGTTTCCCCAATAAATAATCTCCGCAAAATGATGAACACCGCGCATATAAAATACGGGCTGCAAAATCCAAAAACCTCGCCGCACTCCGGGCTATTTTTATTTATTTATTTGTTTTTCCGGCGCGACCTCGGAACATCTTACTATTAGCGGACTGGGTGTATCAATTCGATTTGCCGGAAGAAATTATATTAGGGCTGTCACACACTCGACCGATCGAAGGGCCATATTGATACTCGGGGCACGTAGGCGCCTCAATAACGTCATCAGGTATCAAACATCCCCTGACCAATGGGAGATATCTTGCAGTCGATCGGTACGTGATCTGATGGTGCAGGTTTTGCGAGATTTTTGCCTATGAAGCTGTTTGCGAAACTCGCCCTCCGTAGCCCTGGGTCACACACGAACGGAAAGGTCCTTTTTACTTTCCCATACCTTATAGGTATAGGGTAAGTATTGAA
>JABXWE010016341.1:0-46807 GCA_014611495.1 Limonius californicus | reverse complement strand
TAAAAATCACTACTGAGGTTGGAATTACCCCAGATAGGCAAAATTCTTAGTTAGGGTGTACAATGGGCCAAATGTGGCCTAAGTGCATAGAGATGCTTGGAAAACCGCGTCCTAGATCTCGCTCTTTCAAAGCAAGCAAGCAAGCAAGAGCCAAAGGTACTCATGCGATGGCAGCAGCTATTCGTAGAATTGTTACGAAAAAAGGAAGCTGAAGCATTATTTACAAGAAAGACACGATATGTGGCACAACTGAAAATAGAAGAACTAACTCCTCAGTAAGTTAAGGACAGCATAAGGCAGTTGAATAACGACGAAATCTCGGTCTTAGAATATATACTGGCAGAACTAATCAAATATGGAGCGATCATATAACTGAAAAGTTACTCTTGTTAATGTAGAAATACACACATGTCTAAATGATAGAGAACACATTAAACACATTAAAAAATAGGGGCTAGATAGAATTGCGAAGGAGTATCCTTACCATGTGTAAACTCTTTACAAATATAAAATCTGATAATATCTCAAAGTATACCAACGAAATAATAGAAGACTACCAATATAGGTTTAAACGAAATAAATTTACAACAGACTCGCTTTTCATAGTGGGGCAAATTACAAAATAAGGTTGGAGAAATAAAACACCGGTATATCATATATTGGTTGAATTTAAACAAGCCTATGATCGTGTCGCGAGGGAGGCGTTGTACTGTACTATAGAAGAGCTGTGAGTGCCAGAAAAACTAATTGAACTAATCCAGATCACAACGGAGTTCTCTGATAGTCAAGTAAAAATACTGAAGAGACTGACGTCTACTTTCTGTATAGACAAAGGACTAAGACAGGGCACCAATACTATTCAACCATATAGTTACTAGAGAAGAGCATTAGAAACATGGTGCTAGTAGATACCCAACATACAATTGGTATGGTATGGAATGTTTATCAAGGTAGAGGAACAAACGAAACAAGTGGGGCTCCAAATAAACTCTGATAGTCAAGTAAAAATACTGAAGAGACTGACGTCTACTTTCTGTATAGACAAAGGACTAAGACAGGGCACCAATACTATTCAACCATATAATTATTAGAGAAGAGCATTAGAAACATGGTGATAGTAGATACCCTACATACAATTGGTATGGTATGGAATGTTTATCAAGGTAGAGGAACAAACGAAAGAAGTGGGGCTCCAAGTCAACGAAGACAAAACTAAATACATGGCCATGAGACCGCTGAGAAGACTCGTACAAAGGCTGCCCATGGAAGATAAGAACATCGAAGTAGTGGATTAGGTTGTTATATTTAGGTCCCAGCTGAATCACAGTAATGAGCTTACTCTAACAGTGCAACTGGGAATGATGACAAGAAATCGAGGGTAGGGTGCACCACAAAACAACTTTAAAACTACCCAGTAACGATAATGATCCACAAAACAATCAATAGGCCAGGTAGGATATCCAAACTTGGACAATGACCAAGAAAGCGGAGAACGCGCTTCCACCATTTGAATAAAAGGTACTTCGAAGGATTTTTAGGTTAATGCATTAATATGGACTCGGAGAATAAGGCATAACATACTGAATTGAAAGAAATGTATAAACCTCTAAACATTGTCGATATCATCAAAATACAAAGGTCCGGACATATTCAGAGAATGGAGGAGTAGCGAATACCAGGAAAAATGTTTCGGGAACGATTCGAATGACGGCGAAGAAGAGGGAGACCGTAACAACGACCACAGGACAAGGATGCCATGGTAATCCTTCGTACGAAAAATTGGTGTAGGCCTGCCAGAGACAGAGATTACTAAAAGAGGAACATTGAGGAGAGGAAATTCATTTCTATCCAATGTAGATGCAAACTTCTGAAAGGCCGGAGTAAATAAAATAATATTACCTAAATTACGGATATGTTCCTAGTGACAGATCCTCAACCATTATTGAATTCTAGGTAGAAGTTTCTATTATAGCTCTCTAGTAGAATTCTAATCGGAAATTAACGGATATGAAATAACGGATTCAAATTTAGTATTGTATTGCAGATTATCCGTTTTGGTATTTAATAGGAGTAACAGATAATACTGGATCGAATTTTAATACAACCATAGAGACCAAAATACTAAACACATTCCCATTTCTTTTTTAATGAAAGATTTGGATTGGAAAATGGATAATTTTCTATCTGGATCCGTATTGATTTCAAGTAGATCAATTTCAGACAATCCATTTATGTACATTCTTTAACAAATATATTAGGATTTGGTCTTGACGCTTAGACAAAGGAATAAATGCACTTCGTTCGTACCGATGAGGATTCAGTAACAGGACTAGATAGCAAACAATTCTGAATCGGAGTCTTAACATGATTCGGGAGAACTATCTTCAGTAATCCAAGTTAGTTAAACTCGTTCTGTTAATTCACGTGCCAGTAGGTACTAGAAATTATTTCCTCACACAGTTGTAGACGTATTTTCCTAACAAAACCTAATGATTAGATCAGGTGAAGTAAGAGGTAAAGAAGGTTTTGCAATGTAGGGAATTTTTGCAAAAACTATCTTCTGTGTAACAATTGAAAACTTTTATTCGAAAAATTATATGTCCATTTTAAGAAATCAGCACAGTATTTTCCGACTTGAACTATGAAACATATTGATGGACATAGTTTTGTATTATTCCTGTTGCTTGTGGTACTGAATATTTATCAGACCGCTCATTTTCTTGTTTTCCTCTTAGGATATTTCTTATTTAAAATATTCTTTTAGGAAATATTTTTGCTCATTTGACTTTCCTTTTCGCATCACCTATTTGTCCGATTTTGTGTTTCGGGGGAAATTTTTATCCAAGTTACTTTTTGCTATTATAATTGTTATTCTTTCTGGTTTAATTGTTTTTTCTGCTGTCAGAAATATTTGGTCTTTTTACTGAGCGATTATTATAATTTGAATTGTTCACGTTGTGTTTGTTCAAAAACATTCTTTAGCAAGGAAATTAAATATCCCTATCCATGTTTATTTTTGTATTGTTCCCTAAGTATTACATTTTCCAATTGTTGCAGTTTTCCTTTTGGAATCGTTTCGTTCTGAGTGGAGATTGATTATAATGGAGGGCTTAATACGCCGAAAGTTAATGGAAAGCTGATTGCGCAATAATTAACATTTGTCAAACAATTACGCTACAATTAATTGGTAAACGATGCATATTCATAGTCCATTGTTTCCATAGTTACAAATGAAGTTGTAATTAACGTTTATGCTTTGTTATATTCCCAATATTAATATTTCAGTCCGTTGTTTATGCATATTAAAAAGCTATTCAGGTGTGTATGTTGGACTGTTACCATTGCGGTTTGTACACGATACTTGTATCGCGAACTCGGTTTGCAAATCCGTCCATTGTTGTAATGTACTCTTTTATTGCTGTAATTCAACGTGAAATTATTCAGGACTGAAGTGGCAATTCATGAAATTCAATATCGTTATTGTTAAATTCCATTTCACGAGTTGAAAAGGGGGAATGAGGTTTAGTTTCATTATAACATTAGGTGGTAATTTTGCGTTCCAGATGCTGTCTGAAAGCCGATCCATTAGTTGCCGTAATAAATATTTTAAAGTGGCCGAGCATAGTATGGCTACCTAGAGTGCACTATCTCTAGGGTGAAATATAGACATCGGTAAATTTAACAGCGATACAGCAATATACTGGAGCTTTCAATTTATTAAATACAGATTTAAGGTGTTAGAGCATAAAGTGATGTTGCAGCCATGACACCATTTAGTCTAGCATGATCTGATGCAGAATATAGGGTGTTTAAAAATACGTTCGGATATTTTACCCACGTATAGATTTCATCAATACAAACAAAAAAGTCGGGTTCGAAAATCAACCGTTTTCCAGATGTGGAGTATTTTTAAGTAAATAAATATTGCTTGTTATATCAATAAGTTCCCCACTCATTAAAACAAATAGCCGTGTAAATAAAACATTTTAATTACAAATAATTAAAGTAAGGGGCGGGGATGGCTCAGTGGTAGAGCGCCAAGGTTTGGATGTAATAGTCCAAACGTTTCCCGGTTCGAATCTCCCCAGGGTCGGAAATTTTTCTAATTCCCTGGGGGATCGGTACTGGGTCCCGGTCTCCATTTGCCATTGGGGATCAAATTAATGGCACTCCTCGAATTACGGTCGCATTAGAGGAGTATCAAGACCATAAACAAAAACATTCATACACAACAGGCAAGCCAAGCATGGTTTCGCACCAACACGGTAACCCGCAGAGGCGGGCCCTGTTGTGCATAGCACAAACTAGCTTAGCCTTGCCCCACACCGCCTCGACACTGCGCAAGCGGTACAAACGAGGATCACGATAACGAATAATTAAAGTAGATGTTCTACATGTCCCTCCTTCCATTTGTACATATCCTTCGCATCTTCGTAAAAATGAACATGCATTCTTTCAAAGATTCCCGGATTCATATGAACACTCTGGCAGGCATGTTCTATTCGTTCTCATAATTCGTTCTACTTGTAATTTTCGTTTAGGAAATTTCTGACGATGATTGAAAAATATGCAGGAGCCCCATCGTGCTTCAACCACATTCGATGAATGAGGGGTACGTACATCTTCTAACAATAGGGGCAAGGCATTACGCAAAAAGTCAAGATTCAATTGGCTAGTCAAACGGTTTGGAAAGAAAAACCGGTCCTATCATATGGTTTCTACGAACACCAAGCCAAACCCTAATTGAAAATCGTTGTTCATGATTCGATTCAATAATAGCATGAGGGTTTTCATCTGACCAGGCATGGCTGTTGTGGAAATTAAAAATGCCATGTTTGTGAAACTAGCTTCGTCAGTAAATAAGGCTTACTAACAAAGTTTGCATTTACCGCAATTCTTGTCAGTGCTCATCAGGTAAACGCCAGACCTGCAACATAATCAGGTACAATAAGAAGCTGTACCCTTTGAATATCGTATGGGTACAATTGCTCCTCACGTAACATTCCCCAACTTAGGGAAGCATTAATATTTGTTTTGGCAGAAAGTCTTCTAGTACTGGTACCTGGATTTTCTTCAATCCTCCGTAAAATGTTAAGTTCCGCTTCAGGAGTAAAAACTGATGTAGGCCGACCACCTGTTACGGGCCATTCGTACTTTTCCGACGACCCGCAACCAGATAGATGGAAAATGGAAAATTATCAAAATGGCGATACAGGAAATGACTACAAAAAAAAAGGACAATCAACTGTGTTATTATAGTTTTACAACAAATACTCGAACGTTCAGAAAACGAAGCTCGCCGCCTTTGGGCGCACGATATTTACTTTATTCAAATAGCTGCGTGGCCAAAGGCGTCGGGGTTACACGCATCATACAATATAAACGAAATTACTTTTTACAAATATTAGTGCAAATAAAAACAATCTGCGACTGAAGGTCGCTTTTTGTTCCAACAAAACAAAGTTTAATTAGGTCAAATTTTGCAAGTCGCACGTAAGTTTCTTTTCACCACACACAAAAAAATAGTCTGTTTTTACCTTAACTTCCGACGAATGGATTAGAACGATATAGGCACAATGTAAGGGCGATTTCCAGATGCAGGAAAATACGTACGACAGTAGCAGCAAAGGGACAGGCGCTGGGCTTCGAAATTAATCCGCCGAACGGCGATCGATCAATTCACAAATAATTGCCTTTACCGGGATTGAATCCAGTGTTGTTTTTCTTTATCCGACAGTAGTCGATGGTCTGTTTGTACCCCTTGGTAAAACAGCGAGACGAAATTCACACAACGGAAACCCCTCGAAAAAAAAACCCAAAAGCCGCCCCTGCAGCACTTAACGTAATTATGGTCCCCGTGGATGGGATCGAGCGACCGGAGATCAGCGAAGGTCTAAGACTGACTGAATACTTAACGCGACATGAAGCTGCATCACCCCCCAAAAGAAATTGCACCATATTACGACATGTCATGGAAAGTTCTAGAATAAGGGACACGTGAGTTCTCGGAAGTGCTTAAGGTCACGCGCGAGAAAAACCAGAGTCTGCAATTTCGACACAAAAGGAACTGTCAACATAACTCAAACTTAGAAAGACGCAACATAACCAAAACTGTGTTCAAAATAAAACTGCAATTAAAATAACGTTATAATTCGTATGGAGCCGCAATCAAATTACGGAATTAACTCCTACAGAGCGGCAAATTTTAAATGAACATAACACACCACCACCACCACCGTTTCTTGGTTTAAATGCGCCAAGGTCTGATAAACGTTGATGCAACTTTGTAAACAATTTGTCACTCGGAAGTGTCCGGTTGGGAAATGCGGCATACAAGGGACGTGCCTCATAAGAATTACCATTGGCCTTACCATACATGAAATGCGTATCTGCCGTTTCCGCGTTGGTATACATACTCCAACAACAACAATAACAATATTGACACTTACAAAAACTCAAACAAATGTTGTTTTTTCCACTCTTGCAGACGTGTTAAATACGATTCTGCACTCCTACTCTACGTAAATAATTTGGTTGTATCTTGAAAACAGTTGATTTTCGAACCCAAGTTTATTACGACTTTTTTGTTTGTACTGATGAGATCTACAAGTGGGTGAAATATCAGAACGTATTTTTTAAACACCCTGTAGATTAATATTTATGTAGCACACGTAAATGTGAGGACGGAATTATAAAATGCATGGTAATATCTACGAAATGTTTTCTACTGTTAAATATTTAATCTATTTTAAAGAAATATTGCAATGAGAATACCTTCTAGATCTTATACGTGTTTAAAATGTCCAAAGCTACTGCTGAATATCTAAATAATTTAAACATATGTGTAAGTTGACGAAGTCAACATAGCCAAGAATTACAGTTTAAATTCGAATTCAAACTAAAAACATGGCATATATTGTGACTAGATTATAAGTATATAATTTCAAATGGGAGGCTATTTTTATTCGTCTTCTGAATATTTCTTTACGTCAAGTTTGGATCCAGATTCAGCTTTGTTTAAAGTAGTTGGGATTCAAGAACCTGTAGTTTCGAATCCATATTCAAACAACAAGGATTTTCTGATTCATCTACTAAATGTTTCCAAGGTCGTTTGCCAAGATGTATTTTTAAATCCGTTTATAATCCAAATAATATATTCAAATTGGATTCTCTTTTTCGAATTTATTAACAAATAACTTCAGATCAGGATCCAAACAAAAAATTGAATATTCCAAATCGTATCCAGTACACCTGCACTAACACTAAGAGTAAAATCTGTTAACGTACGCTTTTAAAATTTATTTGAATTCCCTTTTACTTCTTCTTCAACCTTATTGCAACTGAATTAAAGTCATCGAGCAGAATTAACAACATAAAATTTTGAATCCGGTACTATGTACCTAGGATTCTAGTAGAATTTCTGTTCAGTAATTCATTAGCAATCAATTGCCAATACGAATCCAATTAAGAAACCACACAGATTCGATACACCTCCAATCTGATTTCGCAAAGATTTATATAAAGACCATATTTTCGGTTTTCAGTAGCAGGTAATTTTCAATCCAGACCAATTTGGGTTCATTCTTAGATTACATTACTAGCTTTAGATTTACCTGAAAAATTTATTTTAATTTGTAAATTTAATTAAATTCGTATTAGACTTGCATTCCCGCATTCGAATACCAATAATCTTACATCCTGATGCAATTTTGGATTCAAATCCTCATTGGTTTGAAATATGTACCTAAACCACATTTAGTTACGAGATTCAGTAATTGGTAGTTTCAGTTGTGCAAATCAGACACATAGCTTAGATTGAAATTTAAAAAGTATTCTGCTCAAGCATTCTAGAAGATGCAACTCTGAATCCGAATGAACGAACACCTTTAGTCAGATCTCTTTTATAATTCAAACAGATTGAATTGTGTTTATTTATTTAAATCTAACGAAAGTTGAGTATGAAGTTTATCCTGATATCTTTGTTTAAACTGTTGTAAAAAATAAATATTACGTCAGGTGATGTAGGTGGCAAAAGGGGTTTGGTATTGTATGAAACGTAAATAAATAGTTGTATTTTGTTTGAAAGAGTAAGGTATTTTTTACTATTTTAATTAATATCTGGTACATCTTATTGTAATAATAAAAGTCAACATTCGGGAGAACCAAAAAGAATCATAAATATTAAAAAAATTATGAATAATTCCTTTAAGTCAAAGTGCAGATAGCTTAGGTTGGATTCCTGAACAAATGGTTGCATACATATCCCATCTACGCTGTCAATATTGGATTCAGAATGGTCCACATAACCTTTAAACAATGCTAGAAAAGTGGTAGGAATCGAACATAACCTTTAAACAATGCTACCAAAGTGGTGGGAATAGCATTGGAATGTAAACATATATACAAAAATGTATTGGTTGAATTACCTCTCAATTAGACTGGCGTAGCCTAACCCTAAAATTAAATAATCACAAATTATTGCTTAAAATAGATTAACGACCTAATGTTCTAAATATGTACTACAACAGGGTAATTGTTACAAGGAAGAGACTTAAGATACGTATTTACATCACAAAGTGGTGCATTTGTTGGATAACCAATGTTTTTGGTGGTTATTTGTATTGGTTTTTCTTTTAGAAACAATAATTTGGAATTATCATTATTTATTTTCGTCCCTACTTGAGTAATTTCTTACAGAGAACCCGGCCATTTTTAATCAACTAAGAACACCCACCGGCAGGATCCAAAATGGCCGAATACAACTACTAAATTTTGGGTTAGTGGTCTAACATAGGTCCCCTACTACTGACTTTCGTTTAGGCATGGCAACAATTTATTGTAACCAACGTATTCACATGCTATTTTGCAGAGTTGTGAATTTAGACAATTCAAGAAGAACAGCAATAGAGATTTATCCGTAATAAAAGTGTATTTTGTTTGCAAATGTAGTATCGCCCGTCTACTTCCGCCCAACAGAAAATAAAACATCGGATTTACTAAACGAAGGAAACCTCGTGAAAGCATTTTCCTTAATGGAACAGGATGGAACCATACATATTGAACACGTCCAAGCAAATTCTATAGTGCCAATAGCTTGCGGTTCCAATTCCAAATGAGTATTTTCAGGTTGTTTGAAAAATCCGCTAGTTGTTCTCAGTTTCTGAGTTGTATATTAAGAAATGATGGAATGCTTATAGATTCACGATTGTGAATTTTATAAATGTAACGTAGTTTTTTTTATCTCTGATAGATGTTGTTTATCCATGCTTTAATGCATCAGCCATCCACTTGTTTATTAATAGAGCGTGTCCTTCCACAATCGCTGCTTACATAAACTTTGATAGTCGTTGCATTAATGGTAAATCAATATAATGCTACAAGTATTTAGGGATGTGCAAGCTCGGTCAGCGAAATAAATATGCAAATATTTGCAAACGGGAAATGCTAATGCCTAACTCATTGGCGGGATTAGAGTGTGTGATCGCGTTCATCCCCCAGATTTATTTTAATGCTTAAAATATATTCGATTATTGGGCTGTAATAGGTATACTTTGCGTGTAGTGCAGGTGTTACAGGAAATTAATGAATAAATCGTGTACGACCCGCCTCTTCTGCGCTTAAATCGAAATAAATCGGATTTGTTTGACGGGGTTCGCTGACACAGCACGTTTAAAAAATGTACACCGTATCGATTGGGCTTGAGCTTTCGTGTGTTGCTTAATGATTTCAGGTTTAGTCATAAGATGTGTTTGCTCGCACCGAGCCGACTCGTTGAATTAGAAACGGAATAGTCTAAAAACAAAACGTATATTCTCCAAGGACTCCATGTACTAAACCGCAAACCGTAGAGCTATGCTAAGTTAACATCTAAAATCCTCTACACCAGTTCCTTTGCATATACTCACTTAAATATTTACTTTCAGAAGTTGCCAGTACTTAAAATAATCCGATGGAAGCAAAACAAAATAATCGTCGTTTAATCCCCGCAGGTGTATCATAAAATATGAAGTTACGTGCAGATATAAGTTCAAGAATGCTTTCTACGTCTCTGTTTAACTTTCATTAATCGTTCTCTTTATGTATATTTATTAGTGCTACTTGCTACCTACTTGTCTATCCCACCTTTGTGTTTTCTATTGTCGTTCTTCGACTTTAAACTGCCCTTAAATGCTCACGTGGGAGGCACCACGGAGCTTTTCCTCGAATTCACTACATCTCGAAATGAGCTTTTGTTGTTATTTTCAGCAGCAATTATGTGTAATGGATCCTTTAGTTTTAAACGTAAATGATCCACCTTAAAACACTGCAATATACGGTACATTTCAAACTTCATCTCACAAACAAATACGTTATTACTTGTAATAAATTATTAACGCTGTACGTTTTTATATGAAGCCAAAGCTTTACAACATTACAGTTATACTCGGAACATGAGAGTAATTTATATTCATATCTGGAAAACGATACCCATTCTAGTTTTAAAATAATTAGTATCGTTTATCTGTTGTGATGATAGCCGGAAACTATCAAGTCATTCTGTCAAATAGTTGTTCACATACAGTTTTTAAATAAAATCATTTGTGTGTTTATTAGAAACGGGAAAATGGGATATCTTTAAAATAGGTCTGCGGGCAACGGATCTTCATACCTGTATCAGAAATACGTTATAAGATTATGCTTCCTCATTTTCGGCTGCCTGCAAGCGGAACTTAAATATCGTTGGGAATACATGGAAGATGACCCTCTCAGTGGATATTCAGAAAGTTCAACAACTAACGCACTAGTATTCTAAGGGTTACAACAAAATGTTTTTAAGTCTCTAGACTCTAGGCATATCGGATAAATGTGTCACATCTTAACTGAAAAATTAGGTACGACAAATCTATTCGCAGAGTGCGAGCGTTTGCTAATAATTGATTAAAAACGAATTCTAATGCAAACTTTACCGTGCGTCTTTGCCATTTTAAGTAACTCTGAGTTTGTGTGTCCACTTATAACCACAAAGGAAACTTGGGTTCGCCACTATTCACCTAAAAAACAATATCATTCTGTACAATGGAAACATCGTCATTCTCCTTCGGCGAAGATCACAATGTCTGCAAAAAGTGCTGTAAAGTCAAAGGTCTCAACAACGTCGTAAGGGCACTACTAATTGTTTTGTTCTAATTGGACAACGTATACGCGAAAAAGTACAGCTTTAGCAAAAAAATAATTTGTTCATCATGTGTGCGTACATTTCCATCGGAAAACTGACTCGTGTGATTTCTATCCACGGTCGATAAATGTTTTCGTGGAAATACATTTCCGTTCAATGAAGAAATTAAGAGGAAGTTCAAGAATACTTGGCAGGTTTTGAGCTAACGGAGTTTCGTGATGGCATACAGGGTGTCCCAGTACGTACCGGCAATATTCCAAAGATGAATTTCAGAACTTATTTAGAGTCGAAAAGTCCATATAAACATATGTCCTGAACGTAACCGGTAACTACTTATTGTTTAAGTCATAATTTATGTAGCTAAAATTTTAGTTTAACAAATTTTGTGAAATAAATCTTTTTTAAATACGTTTTCATTATGTTATTTACGTTCAAAATTATCACCATTGTGTTCGATACACAAAGCCGCACGTCGTAGAAGAAATCGCTGCGTTCTTAATATGTTTGCTGGGATTTTCCTAATAATATCGGCAACCTGCTATATTCTTTGGCATAATTATTCTACCGTGTGCAATTCAGTTGCATAAACAATCTGTTTGATGTGACCCCAAAGATAAAAATCTAATGAAGTCAGGTCCGGCGAACGCGGTGGCCATAGTAAGGGTCCTCCCACTCCAATCCATCTTTCCGGAAAATCTGCGTTAAGCCAAGCTCGAGCACGAAGACATCGATGTGGTGGTGCCCCATCGTGTTGATACCACATTGCACCTCTAATAATTAATGGCATATCTTCCAGTAATGAGGGTAAAGAGTTTTCTAGAAAATATTCGTAATTCGCACCATCCAAACGGTGTGGCAGTTCAAATGGTCTAATCAGACGATCATTAAGAATACCAGCTATCATAGTAATACTAAATCTTTGTTGAAAATGCGAGCGTCTTCTTAAATGCGTATTTTCTGCAGGTCATTCATGAAAATTATTATAATTATTGATACCATCTTGCGTGAAAGAATCTTCATCGGTCCATAAAATATGCGGTAGGTTTTGATTATTTTGTACCCAATTACAAAAATCTTTAACGAGCTTCAAAATAATTACCTAGAGCTTGAACTCTTTGATGATGATATGGATGTAAGCGAGCACTTCTTATTATTCTCCAAACGTGGTTTCTACATATTCCAGTACGTAACGTAATTGTTCGCACACTTAAAAACGGATCTTCTTGTAATAGATCAAGAAGTTGTTCGTCGTCGTATATAGGTCTACGGACAACTCCTTGGCCGACTGCATGTCTGGCATTGAAAGTGCCATGTTCCCTCAGCCAATAACTTCACTATCACAGTAATAAACTAACAAATTACAAACAGTAATTTGTTAAAAACGATGTTCAAATGTTACCAAACAAAAGACGCGATCATGGCAACTAGATCAGTATTTCATACATCCGTTGAACAAAAATTTAGCCACATAAATTATAAAATAATCAATAACTCGTTAACGGTTACGTTTAGGACATATGTTTATATGGACTTTTCGATTCCAAATAAGTTCTGGAATTCATCCTTGAAATATTGTCAGTACGTTTTTGGACACTGTATAATAGCTTTGAAGCATGTTGGTTCATGCGAATTCCTGTTACGGAAAACTAAAAATAGTTTCGACTAAATATAAACAGTTTTTCGATTTAATCTTAAAAGCGTTTCACGTATTCCTCATATAACTCTGTAAATAAATCCTGCTGGTATATAACAGCATTTTCAGAAATAAATGTAATTAATTCTTCCACTATACGTTAGTCCCTGCAAGCGACGTTTTACGAATTCACTAAGTAAACTGCAAAACATTTGTTTAATTGTTGTATCGGTTTTTGCAAACTAATTAATACTAGATACGCAACTGCGTTCCAGATCCAGATGATACAATTATGAATATACGTTGCTTGCATGGTAAACCAGGATCTGAATATTTGATAGCGTTTATTAGGAAGAATGTATTGTCTAATAAAGGTATTAATTAGCTAATTGAAGAGGGAATGGAAGATGTTTCGCATGATAATTGTTAAATATTATAAAGAAGTTGAATGTTAACTCACCAATCTATATAATAAAGGGGAGAATGCTCAATATTTCTTTGATTCAGTAGAGGGCTTAAGAGCTTCGGCGAGACTCCATCACCACATTCAAATCAGCTGTCAACAAAAGTATGTGGTCCAATGTGGTAACCAACATCCACAAACGATAGACACCCTAAGAAGAAGAATATATCCAAAATCCATTATGTGTTGATGTGATTAAGTCCAATTGAAGCAGAGTAACCATGATGTTTACTGTATACAAGAAGGAACAAAGAGAGGCCGCTTCTCCGATATACATATCGCATCAACCTAATAGTAAGGAATTGGCAACAACCAGAAATTGATAGCTAAGTGTAGAAATAATAAAAGTAGATCTAACATATATCTGGTAGTGCATGGTTTGTTGACCTACTGGAATTGTTACGTTACAAGTTTGTGAAATAAAATTCATTCCGTCCAAAAAATTGTATACGTCAAACAAAGCTTCAAAATAGTTTGTTAATTAACAGACTCAGATTCGGAGAAACTGATGTATGAAATAGATGGACAGAGGCAGAAATAGTGAGCTGCACAAGAAGTGCCTCGAAGTGAATTTTGTACGCAGATTAGACTCAACAGCTCAGCAGCTTTTTACGAAATGTTATCTTCCATGCAATCCTTAACATGGTGATCTAGCTATGTTAATAACGATATGCGCAGTAGACTAAAATGTGTGTAACTATAATCTGATTCTATCTTTTAAGTATAGATTCAATTAATACTTTGCATTAAATTGTACTTATATTTAAATGTGGGGATAAGTTTCGCTTATTTTATATACAAAAACAGCTCTCGTGTTAATAAATAATTCAAACCTGTACTGTAAAAAAATTCATTCCGTTGACAATTTTTTTATTCTTTGATATTGCATAATAAGACTGGTGTGGTTGCCAAGGATTTTGAACAATTCTAAGACCCGCAACCTGTCACTCCCCCATTGTGTCTTATTAAGTTCACTATTTCTTAATTCGTGATCAGGAATATACGGATAAGTGGTTTGCCTCTTCTTGGTATGTATTAGTGCATATGCTTATGACTGTCAGGAAAGATGTATCCGTGATGGAGAGTGTGATTGCTTAAAGGCAATTTGTTAACTTTCAACTTGCAAATTCTTCCTTCCTTGCTTCCTTCTTCCTGTTGCAGTAGACGTGTCTGTTCTGTACATAAGTAACTCTATGGTGTATTCGCGGATGTAGTGGCTCAGCTATCTATTCATCTTTTAGGTGCTCTTCTTCGATCTCTTTTGCCGGGTAGACTGAGGTTTCAAGCTTGACCCTGTTTACATGTTCGTTCCATGCTTTGGGTTGTTTTTTGATCCAGCTTTGTAAATTATTATATTCAAATCATTATAAACTTTTCTAATTAAATTTCTTCTAAACCGAACCAATAGAATGGTTATCATAGCACCATTTGTCTGTTTGTAAAAATTCAAAGTTCTGTAACGGTATTTTAGCCTAGGTTGTTCGCAACCCATTTCACACTGGGCTCAAGAGTGCACAAATTTGCGCTTCCCTCTCTCTCTCAGCTTATAGGAGCTGCGCGTGTTGGACTTTTGGAAAAACAGGATTTCCGGTTGGACATTTTTGCGTCTGGAGAAGCGAACGAATCGTTGCATTAGATTTTTCTCGCTAAAGTGTGTTTCACTTTGAGTTCATCTCGATTTTATGAGGAAATCTAAAGTTATAACGTGGTCTTTAGTTGATTGTTAGATGTACGTTATTGGCCTTAGTGCCGCTTTGATCAACGTTTCGATTTTATTGAAATTTTGTCGGGTCGATCGGAGTTTACCGATTGGTAAGTTTTATCCTTTTTTTAAAGTTATGGCTGGCCTAAAATTTTCCTAATATCCGAATTTAGACAATTTGTGGACGGCGAGATTTTGCCGAAGTTTTCTGTACTTTCAATTGTTGGATCTGCTGCGTGTGAGAAGTAGTTATCTGAGTTCAAACCAGTTAGCCTGCGAGTGAAAACAGGTGTCGAACACGAGGCCGTTTCAAGGAACAAGAACGCTTCGCCACTCCGGATCAAACAGGGAAGTGCTCATTAATTTTAATTTCGATGATTTTGGAGTCAATGTAATTACTCCTTGTTTATGTGTACGAATTTCTTTATATTACGGGGTAGATAAACTGGGTTGTAGTTGCATAGGTTGTTTTTGAACTAGTTTTATGGCTTAATACAGTGTTATCTTAGCGTGTATAAGTATTAGCGTACATATTCACGGGAGTTTCACTTGATATACAGAGTAAGTCAACCTGAGCGGTAATAGTGCGTTTTATTCGGGTTTAACGGCGATTTTGACCTCTGAGGTGCGCTGTAGACCGTTGGAAGGCCTTTCACGTCTAGGGTGTATGACGCGGCTTTGAGGGCGCATGTAGGGGTAAAGAAAAACGCAGTATTTTTTCTTTAGCTCAAATATTAATTGTTAGATGCTATATTAAGTGAATGCGTGCTGGTAATTGTGTACGTATACAGGAATCAAGCACACAAGTACTTTAATGTTGTTAATTTGGGTTTATGAACCATTAATTTGTGTTTATGCTGACATTAAATATCGTTGCTGCAATTGTACTTATTATTTATTGTTTCCCTATCATTGCATTTTTTTTTAGTAACAACTTAGGTAAGTGATAAACTTGGGGTCCGACTAACCGATCGACATCTGAGTGAATATTAGTGTACTATTATTATAAGTCGGTGGCGCCCTTCCAGGTAATTAACGTAAAGTTAATTAGTGTATTTATCCAAGCAAAGCAGAGAACCGCCCATCTTCGATTGAGGTTCCGGGAGGCTATCATTAACCGTATATTTGCTTACCTAGTGTGGAGAGATTTCCCTAGGAAAATATTGTCTGGCGTCACAGTTCTGTTGAAGAAAACGCTGTATAACTGACATTTGTATGGAAATGGGATAAACGGCGACCTTCGCTTAAGTTGACGAGACGATTTTTTGGGATTTGTCCCTATTTTCCGTTTAATGTCCCGATGTATCAAGGATGCATTTTTGGGACTATTTATGTCCTGATTTCCAGATACTTGTAATTTTTAGTTATCGTGTATAGGTAAATAACTTTGAAAAATCCCTTACAACCACAATATTTAGAACACCTAAATACATATTTCGGCAACTAAGGTGCCGTCTTCAATAGAAATTTGAACTAACTAAAGTAACTTGGCAGAGAAAAACCTCTGGAGATAAGTCCTACACCAAGTCAACAATTGAAGTTCAATGGACCAAAAGTAGTTTGGAAACTTTTCATGTCCATTTTTGTCTCCACGTAATATGTCAAAATGTCCGAACGTATCGGGACATAAAAATTGAATGTGATTGTGCTTGATAACTACTACCTGCGAGTGCGTGTAGTGTCAAGTATGAGTACCCATGCGCAGTGCACGACAGTGCAGTACTGTGTAGACTGTAGTGTATATTGTACTTTAGCGATCGTCGATCGCATATTACGTACATACATACATATTATCGGATAAGATATATATTATGCGAAGGTAAACATAAAAGATCTTCAGTTAACAGTATTTAATAATCTGGTAATAAGATACATTTCTGATGTGTTGTATAAATGTTGGAAAGTAAATGCAACTGGAAGATTTTTGTTTAGTCGCCATATGCAGATTTTAATTCTACCAATGTGGTCACGCTAGCCTAGCCAGTACTTTAGCTTTGAGAAATGTTTACATATTATCAGCGTAAACATTGGGCTTAATAAAATTGTAAAACTAATTATTAGAGTTGAGAGTTAACTACACAACTGGTATTAAAAAACTTATTGTGTAAGCTAATTGGTATAATTAAATCTCCTTAACACAAAGGTTCAACTGTATGTCCATTAATTTCCTAACTTATCTATGTGAATTTATTTTTGTGATGTTACCTCTACTAATGTTTAATTTTTATTTTACGTATCGTACTTTGTTGTAAAGTATGATTGTTAACATTTCTGAAAAGGGTAGGTCCTACAACAAGAACTGCACCTGTAGATTTCAACCAGATTTCACAATTTGCAGGTTAAATCTGTTCTATTTTTTTATATTGCATATTTAGTAGCAATAAATTGCATTTTGTACTGATTCGTAGGTTTTAGTTCTGAAAAACCATGTTTCGATATTTGACAATGCAGTTAAAATCTACACCATACCGAACTACCATGCAAAGCTGTACATATACATTTTAAAATTGTAACTTTAAAAAACCTTGGTCAAAAATCTTGTCCAACAAGATGATATGATCGTGGATGTCTATAATTCACTATATGATTCCGTTTAAAAGGCGCCGCAAAATACAGTTGTATATGTAAACATGTCACCGGTACAGCGTACATTATATTTATGGAATTAAGGTTGTGTTACAATGGAACTCTTAATTAAAACTTCTACAGTGGCATTGAAGTAATGACATATTACTATATTGTTTAATTATTGTATGTGATATTCGTAGTAACACTTAGCAGTTTTGTTACTTTAAAGTAAAAAAGTAATATACGCCAAAACGTTTTCAGAATTCATCAGAACAATTTAGCAAATATCAGAATGTAATTTAAAATAATAACAAAAATAGTATAGTACGGTGTAGGAAATGAAATCTAGGAATTTATAACAATTATTGGGAATTAGGTTAAAGGACAATTTTTATTTCCTATTGTAACCTTTTGTCGCAATTTTTCTTGATCATTCTGTGTAGTATGTTAAATCTAATGGGTGGGGATGGCTCAATGGTAAGGGCACCAAGCTTTGGATGTAACAGTCCAAACGCTTCCCGGTTCGAATCAGTCCAGGGGATATTTTCTGATTCCCTGGTTGGTCGGTACTGGGCCCCGGTCTGCGTTTGCCATTGGGGATCAAATTAATGGCACTCCTCGTGTTACGATCGCACTAGAGGAGTAACAAAATCATATACACAAAAATACCCCACACACAGGCAAGTCAAGCACGGTTGAGCACCAACACGGTAGGTAACCCTCAAAGGCGGGTTCTGTTGTGCACAGCAGAAACTTGCTTCACCTTGCCTCCCACCTCTAAGGCCTGTGAAAACTGCATAATAATAATGTTAAAACGAAGGAAAACGTTACTGTGGCACGGAATTTGTCTATCAATCATTGATGTAGGAGTGCTTTGCAATAAATAACTTTTACAAGGGGAAAAATAAATTGAAACATTAATTAAGTAGTTTATAAAACTGCTTTAAAACATTTTTGAGGGAGAGCCGTCATCTCTAGACGAATGTAAAATATCCAACAATTTCTCTAAACTGTAAACTGTCTCTTATGTCTTGGCCTAGTGTGACACGACGTAGATTTATGTACAACGTTTATTCACAAAATTCTGGAAAACATGTACGACACGAAGCAGAATTTTGTGCGAAATTCTGTCTGAGCATGCGCAAATAGGTCGAAATTACATTGACATGTATGAGAAAACTGTCAAAATAATCATGTGGTTGTGGATAATGTAGAATTCTATCAAAGTTTCGTAATAATTGTTTACTATTGTTTACATTACCACGACTTTTGTTAATTTGTTAATGTGTTAGCGTGTTGTGTTGTATTATTTATCTGTGTTTTTGGATAAATTTTTTGGTGTTTATACGGTATATTAAGTGTGGGCAGGATTTGCGTCGATGCGGCAGCGTAAAACACATGGAAAAACATGTATGTCTATTGTCTCTGCACTCTGTGATCATTGATGAACACCAAAAATTCTCGTTGGCGCATCGATATCACGCAGATTCTGAGCACTATTCTGCAGGTTTTAGGCCTCTTGCACATTTGTTTCCTCTCAGTGGTCAGTACCTGATCTTATACCGTACATAACTGAAGCTAAGTAGGTACTGATGTGGTTGTCTGTTTTATTGTTACAACTAGAAAATGGAAATCTCCCAAAGAGTGGCTTATATGCTGTACAAACGAAGGAAATACAGAAAAGTGAGCAAGAAAATTATGGATAAGTACACCCGTTCATGCAAGAACGGACGATCGTGAAAAAATTTTAAATTATTTTTGATTGTCAGTTCTACTACTTATTAAAAAATAGAAAAGCAGATAGTTCGTCAATAACCAGACATAGGACCGTCCATTCCACCTGTAAAAATACTTGCAGTTGCGCTTAAGTAAGAAACAACAAAAAAGTTTTTAATAAATATTTATTTAGGCGTTGCAGTACCAAACATCACGAACAAGCGTATAATTATAACAACCATAACATTAAAAAAAATTGAACAATAGAGACGGTACTGCAATGTTAATTCACATACAAATGGGCAGGGAGCGAGTGATTATGTGGTGCAAATGAATCTGTAGATTAAGCATAATTTATTGGCGTGAATGAATCTGAAGAATGTTCCGAATTAAAGGTGTTTGTAAAAGTTGAACATGGTTGGATGGAGTGTGTTGGGACTAAAGATGTGATGGGATGGGAATAGGTAATAAAATTCGAAGGTGTTCGACAGTAGACAAAATGTCCAAAAATGTTTTATCTTCATTATTTATAGGAGTGGGTATCACAATTGGCTTTTCTAGAATATTAAGTAATTTGTTTTCAAAACCATCCTTTCTTTTGTTCGTTGCTGCAGACTTCTTCGGTTTGTTAACACTTTGATGGTGATGAGCGTTGCAGCCGGCTACAGACGAAACTGCAAGTACTGCAGTATTTAACATGCGAGTTTTTGAAAGTTCTTCAACATCATGCCATCACAGTAATCAACTTGTTAAATTTTAGTTTGTTGATCGCCGGCTTCTGAAATTATTGGATTTTGTTCTACTAGTTTTACCAAAAAGCTTAACTGGTCATGGAAAACATATTTCTTTTTGGCTTTTTTAGAAGCTGAGCAAGAAACGGGATTTTTCATTTTTTTGCTCGATTTGACGTAGGTATCTCGAATATTGACCCATTTATTCGTCGTAGCTGAAATGATGAGCTTTGTTTTATGTCTTACAGTTGATGATAGACTTTCATTATAGTTACAGGCTAGGAATATCATCTGCACGCAAGATTGTAATAGATGTATGAAAAAATATATTACTCACTGAATGTTTCCACCACAAACAGAAAACCAATGGAAAAAAAGTGAAACAGGTTTCGCAATAAATGTCAATTTTCCCAGTTGTGTGGGGGCTATAGATGGCAAGCACATCGGAATAATTCAGCTACAACAAACTGGTTGATTATATTCTATTTTTCCATTGTTTTACTAGCAACTGCGGTCACACATTATTGTTCCCGATATGTTGATATAGGAGCTTATGGTATGTGAATGTGACTCTTCCATTTTCAAAGAATCATCATTCTGGAAGGCCGTATATACGGAATATCTGAATTTTCCCAGTACGAAAGCATTATTTCAAAGCGATAACTCAACTTTACCATATGTGTTGGTGGAAGACGAAGCTTTCAACTCAACTGACAAATTATTGCAACATTTAACAGTCACACAAAAAGTATTCCACTATCGTTTATTCCAAGCTGGAAGATATATAGAATGCGCATTTAGCATTCTGAGTAACAAAATTTTTCATCAACCTGTAAACTTTTCTGTTGAGTTTGCTATCGACATCATTAAAGCATGCTACATTTTGCTCAATTATGTATGGGTAAGAGATGGATATCGTATTGCAGACGCGTTACATGTAGAAGGTATTGAGGACGTCCCACAACAATAGTATATTATTTTATGTGGAGGAAAAGTGATACTTTTCATGACGCGCTCGTGTTTAACAGCCGAACGGAGTGAGGCTGGTAATAGAGAGCAAGTCATGAAAAGTAACTTTTCCTCCAAATAAAATATGCTGTTTTTTCTTCAAATGTCGACAAATTAATGCAAAAACGTCTCTTTTTGATAGTAATAATTTTTAAACATAATTGGGTTCGCAAGGCGGTTTAGACCGGTGTCGGTGAGTAGGCACAGGTTGTTGCTATAGTAATGTAACATAAAGCTGTCAGTGGACACTGTCAACAATATTAATTTATTTTTTACAATTATTGCGTCTCCGGTTGCGTTTTAATTCCGAATTGATAAGCAGTTTTATCGAGTAAGTTCACTTAAATAATAACCAATTAGTTCCTAAATTAGTGATTTATAGACGCTTGTTTTCTTGTTTCTATCTATGTTGCTATGATAACACTTTTCCCTCCGCCGGCGGGAAAGTGAAAACTAAAGCTCCGGCGGAGGAAAAATGAAACTTTACGGTCGCCTACACAGTCGAAAAATGACAGATTTACTGACGTTTGAAGAAAAAATAATATACTAGGAACAAGAACAGACCTACAATTGCAAGAAAATTTTGCACAATATTTTATGAGTGATGAAGGAGCTGTTGCTTGCCAAATGAATACCTTAGCCAGATTTTCCTTTCTCTGATAACTCGTTTTTGGAAAAAAAATGTCGTCCCAAGCAGCTCTTCCAAAGATGTGTCCCATATTTCAAGCCTTTCTTCTAATAAGCGTTTCGATATCTAGTGCTTCCTTCACGACAATTATAATGCAAACTTGCATGGATTTGTTTTTGATGGAGCAAGTACAGCGGTAAAAATACCGCCAGGCAACCGTGTGTCTACCGTCCAAAATTACACCGGTCGACCACCAATAGGCAACCGTGCCGTACACATTCCGTGTCCAAGTCTCTATTTAATCTCGTGCTAATTAATTTTTACTGTTTTTTTCTGTCGGCCGGCGAAACTACCGTCCGTGTGCAAGAGGCCTTAGAGTATGAATGTACAGAATTTATTACACAATTTTGCACACAGAATTCTATATGAGACCACACAGAATTCTGTATAACACCACACAGAATTGTGTAAATTATGTATTTTTTTATATTGAATTCTGTATTGTGTGGTACTACCCTAATGTCGTATAAATTCATTTATATGTTGTTATAACTCTAATTGCAAATACTTTAATAAAAAACCTGCTGGCAATGTTCGTTAGTGTTTATCGCGAACGTTACTGCGATAATGTAAAATAATTGTATGCAACATATGTTTTTGAATGAAAGCACCTTCTGGGACAGGTGTGGAATTATAATAGTCTTATGTTTTTTTCATTATGCTAAGACAATGATTTAGTTTTCATGTCCAATTCTTAGGGGGAATTTTAATGGTGATACTATATACGCTTGCTGATCAGTCCACTGATTCGTGATGTACTTATGATTAGATGGCCTTTAAAGATACGGGTTCACCGAAATTTAGTATGTAATTACTCTTTAATTTCAAAATAGCACGTACCTACATTTGTAGTGAAAATCCACATTTTAACTTTCATTCAGCAATCTGTGTTGAATGTTAAATGCACAACCTATTCACTGTATTCTTTTTTATGTAATATGTGTAATCCTTACCTACTATGTTTTATTTGTGTTACTTAAACCTGAGCTTGTCTATCACTATCACTGCAGTGTGACTGATTCTTTCACGAAACAAATGAAAACAATTAAGCGCCCTCACATAAGATTCTTCTTTGCGTTAATGTTGATCACGCTCTGTGTATTTCCACTGTTTAATCACTTAACTTACATTTTTGCTAAATGGATTGCAAGCGTGTCTATTAGTTACTCTTGCTGTGTCACAACAGATCTTTTCTATGTACTACTTTTATATTATTTAAACGTTCTTTTTAATTTCCTTTTCTCTCTTTTTAGGGGATTGAATGTACTTAGACGTCTGAAGGTGAGTCCTCTTTTCTTGTTTGCATGCTTTAGTACTTATCTAACTGTTGTATTTTAGCGCTTTTTACAATTCTTGGCGTTTTATGTGTGCTTATACTTGTTGCGTTTTCCGTTTTTCGCTGCCGTTAGGGGTTGTTTGAATTAATAGTATTAGGTAATTTAAACCGATTGCGTTTGAACACGCGAACGTGTTCTTAACGTTGACAAAAAAAGACGTTTTATGTCCCGCCACAGGGGAGCCTGTATTAAGTTTTGATTGTATCGCGGAACATTAATTTCAAGTCGTTTGAAAGTAATTAGTGCTTTTGTATTGATTGTGACCATACTATTATGAAATTATTGATTTATTAAATCAACGCTTGTTTCAAGACAAACGGTTCAGCGAGTTGTAAAGTTTGTGCGTAAAGTTGGCTTACTTTATCAAGTCATTGTGCAATTATTGGATTTCCTTGATGAGAAACTCCGGAAAGAATTATTTAATTATAGGTCAAACAGTAAGTGGTGCTAAAGATACGAACTTATAATAGAACTATTTTGTGAAGGGTTTCTTATACTTTCAAAGTATAGGGAAGGTAATTTGAATGGAAAGCAAGTTTTGAGTTTCAAGGAACTCAACAACTTTGTTTCTTCCATCTCGGGAACAATTCTTCCGATTTTGATGATTGCATATTATTGTCGAAACTGCAGAGAGTTTAAAAGTGTAATGTATTATTTTTAAGAAAACTCCTGGGACGGCGTGTCCTATGATTTATTTACACCAACAGCATTATGACATGAGATAATGGCGTAGTCGTCGTGTTTTTAAATTGATAAACCCGCTCATGTATATATTATTCCATATTTCTTCCGCCTGTCTCAACTTTTCGTTCCTCAAACTTTCTGCGAGGCCTAAACTCGTTCATCAAATTTGGATGTATCAACCCAGTACAAATTACAAACTCAGAAAAAAAATTGGGTTTTACACTGTACAGCTGTAGTTCAGTTATACACTATATGCACAAATAGAGCAGCGATAGCGTCAAGCCGGGATCTTACTTCAAAATTATAAATATTTACGTTATTGGTCGGCACTAAATGGATATTTTGAGAGTTCATAAATTAGATTTGTACATACTGAAATAATTCATAATAATGGTTGAATTATGCAACTTCAGCTCAAATTCCATAGAAAATTAAAAAAAAATATCAGCAAATGCAGGCTAACAAACATCGCAGTGTTTTTAAAACGTAAACAGACAAGCAAGCAACAATTCTTCTAGCGCCGTATCATGTAATGTTGGCGACCATTATAGCAAATCTATGTCTGTCCTGGGTGGTATGGAAGATTTTATGTGTATTGTGGTTGGTCTATTTTTGGATGTTTCTTAACCAGGAATTCTTATTTCTTCCTTGTACTCGTTTTCCCTCTACTTTGCCTTCTAAGGCTACTCGTAATATATCATATCTACTGTGTCTCATAATATGATCGAAGTACTGGGGGGCTAGCTGGGGTCGTGTGCCTATCGTGTTTAGTATTTCTTCATTTGTCATTCGAGCGGTCCATGGGATTCGTAGAATTGTTCGATATAATCATAATTCGAATGCCTGGACTCGTTGCTCAGTGTCCTTTTTTATTGTCCAGGTTTCGCAACCATATAATAGTGTGAACCATATATAACATTTTAATACTCGCACTCTCAAATCTATTGATAGCTTCACATTGCACAAAATATTCTCCATTTTACAGAAGCTTGCTCTAGCAATTTCAATTCTTCTTTTAACTTCTTGAAAGTGGCCCATTGTGTTGTTTATGTTTCGTCTGGGATATGTATAGCTGTCCACATTCTCGATTGCCTTGCCGATAAGTTCTAGAGTGTTGTTTAAATTATCTGTTTTGCTAAAGCATACTTTTTGTTTCATTAATGTTTATGTTATGTTCAGTCTATCCATTAAAATTTACAAGCCCATTTCGTTGTTACCCAATATTATAGTATCATCCGCATACCTTATATTATTTAAAATAGTTCCGTTTATATAATTCCCTTGGGTCGCTCCTCTACCGCGTTTTGTATGACACATCCCGAATATACGTTGAAAAGTAAGGGAGAAAGTACACATCCTTGGCGAACACCCCTTACAATCTCTATTTCTTCTGTTACGTCGTCTTCTGTTCGTACTGTGGCTTTTCTGATTCCAATACTGATTTCTGATTATTTTTAGATCTTCTCCATCTAGACAAACTTTTTGAAGTTGTGCTATTAACTTTTCGTGTTGGATTTTATCAAAAGCCTTCTCATTCTTTTACGACAATGCCGCACGTGTATATACAGTTGGCTTTGCCAATTTTTGTCATTTTGATTGCGTGTGAAACTTCAGCTTTAAGAATGTATGGACCATCTTGTGAATTGATCGTTGAATGTCTATCATTCCGGTGGTCCTTGAATAACTGTTCTATGTAGTTTTTCCATATACCCTTTTTTTCTTACATATCTAATACTATTTCACTTTGGTTATTTACAATATTCATCGGCTTCCTTCTTCTGTGGTTTCCTGCTAGCTCTTTAATAGCTTGGTACAGATTCAAATCATCCTGTCGTTCTTGCAGATCTTCAATATGTATACATTTCTCTTCTAGCCAATTTTCTGTTGCTTCTTTTATTTTATTCTGAATTCTATCTATCTATGTTTTTGTTTTTCTCCAACCTTCGTTTGTTCATAAGTTGTATTATGTTTACAATCATCCATGCACTTCTTTTTTCCTGTATTTTTTCCCTATAATTTCTTCACCTACTTTTATATCTTTCGATCTGTTCTGGATACGGTCTTCCATGTTACCGTTTTGACTTTCTTCGTGTACCTCCAGTGGATTTAGGTGGCTTAGTTCTTCTTCTATTGCTTCCGTGAATTTGACTTGTATTTCATTGTCTCTTAGTTTTCCCCATTCAAGATATTTCTTTGTCTTTGGTTTTACCCTCTGTTTTAACTTTGTTCTGATTTTCGCTTCTAGTGGGTTATGATATGAACCAGTATCTGCTCCTGGGTCGGTTTTGGCACTCGGGATCCTCTTTCGAAATCTTTTATTTATGAGGATATAGTCTATCTGATTTCTAACGATTCTTTCTTGGTTATGTTGCGGCAACGTCCATGTGTAAAGTCTCCGATTTTGGTAATTTAAACCAGGTGTTGAGTACAACCAAATCATTCTCATTCTCAAAATTCCAATAGTTTTGATCCACGATCATTTCTTATTCCCATACCATAATTTCCCACCAAATTCCTTTCCTTTTCCAATCTTGGCGTTGAAGTCGCCCATGACTATGACTATGTCAACAATTACAAATATTAAATGAATGATCGTATCGTATCGATCGTAAATCGTATTTATATTTTTAAACTTGAAATACAAAGCATAATACAAGGTGGTTCTGAAATACAAACTTTGGAAGCGAGTTCTCTACACCAAAACAAGAAAAAATTTTCATATAAACCTTGGTCTAAAAATGCTTCGTTACGGACTAAAGTGATATTTATCCAATCACTGTTTTATATACAATTACGGTAATAGTTGAATCAATGTTTTAACATTGTAGGTGCATACCTTACTCATCAAGGTTGAACATTAAAGCCTATTTTCATTTAAATAGGTGCACCAGGGGCGTCTCAATTGGCAGAATTAGGAACTGTTTTCTACAATACCTTTTACAATATTTTATTTTTTTATTTTTGACAAAACGGTCTTATTCGTACTTTTAAAATGAGCCTTTTGTGTTGGGTTTTATTTTTTCAGAAGAGTGGCGTTTTAAAACAAATTGACAAGAAAACTTAAAACATATTATTGCAAGTATATAATATTAAATTACTGAACGCTAAAGGGAATAAATAGATACGTTGAAAAATACTCCATCGACAGCCCTCTAAACTTCATTTTTGTACAGTTGTGTGGTATTTCAGTTACACATCATTTGAAACCAAAGATTTTCCTGTATTAAATTGTCTTAAACTGTATGGAATTCAGACAAGAGGCATAAAGTTAAAAAATAGTTTTTAGAATAGTTTATTTTTTAGTTGACACCGCTGGCATGGATATTTCGGTACAGGATTTGTTTGTTCCAACGGTTAAATTCTTACCATTTACTTAGGGAGACCTAAGCCTACAGGGTAATCAAAAACCTGTAAATGTAACTTTTAACATCAACAAACCGTCTACCTGAACGCCAATGTAAAAGACAATGTGTATGGAAAACCACAAAATAAATTGATAACAGAGTTCGACATTGTCCTGATTTTATGAAATTTAGATAAACCTTGATATTCGGGACGTAGACATCATGAATTTAAATGATGGTAGCTTATAATGCAGTGAATGAATTCCACTAAATTAAATAAGTCCACATTTATCATAAACGTTGACCGATTTTACCATAGTTTCGCACTGGTTTTGACAATTTCTTATCATTAGTTGCTATGACTTTCGATCATTTAGATGGTCGTTGAAAGGTTGCGTATGATAATGTAGCTACGATGACAACAGAAAACGCGATGTTAGTCCATATTCAACAAATTTTCCTTTTTACGTAACTTTAGTTTATATTTTTTACCTAATATACAGGGTGTCCTTTAAATACCTTAAAAGCTTCAGGTAGCACTCTTCTGTAAGAAATACAGCCCTTAAAAACACTAACACGAACTTCCTATAGTGCTTAGTTTCCTCACACGAGACACTTAAAGAATATTATACTTGGCAACGTTGACGATGTCTTTGCATTTATGGAGAATTTAATTAGTAGGCCGACATTACATCAAAGATTTTGACAAATGTCGAAAAACAAATTTTCTACTTTTCATCACAATACCATGGCCTTGCACTTTTGTCAAATGTAGTATTTACGAAATTTATCATTTTTAACAGTACTTCCAGAAGAGCAACTAGAGCGTCAACTCAATATTAATCTATACATAATCAAGTGGCAGTCAGTCACTTATCGGCAGATACGTGCAACATTAAAGTTCTCGTTATTGTTTCCATGAAATTCTGTTTTAAAGATATGAACTTTAACACTCTCGTATAAGAAAACTAAACTCCAAATACCTACTTTTTTTTGAAGATTTGTATTAAGCATTCATAAAGGAAAAATTCTACCTGAAGCTTTTAAGGCATTTAAAGGACACCCTGTATAAAAGAGACAGATAGCATGCATATCTACGAGCACCATTTTAACATTACCGAAATCAACGAAAATTAATAGGCAAGTTCCTTCCTGTATGTACTGGTTTTCGTGATTAGACAGACGTTTCCAAATTTTACTAAGAAACGGGAACAGGCAACACACTCCATAAATTTTAACAGCATTCAATTTTTCACTTTACCTAAACGCCCTTTCCGCAGTTTTAATTGTGTTCATAGCTGAAATAGTAATCTTTTTCAGGAAATTTATCTTTTGTTATTAGGTAGTTTATTTATTTTATGAAGTAACCGACAGAGGTTAGAGAAGTCCTATATCATATTAACATCAATATGTTTCAGAATAACTTCTGATGAACATTTTTGTAACAGTGTTGTTAAAATATGGAGAATTGGCACTGACAGTAGTGTGCACAGTTATGGTTACAACTGACGTATTTTCATAAGGGAATGCACTATCAAATTTTAACTTCTGTTATAATACACTATAAAAATCACGTAGAATCATAAGTCACTGCGGAAGTAACTAACTAACTTTGACAGGTACCGTAGTAACTAATATGCCGATGTGAATTATACGATCAAGAGCCAAGTGCATTTTATGGAATCCTACACTGATGATCGTATGACGTCAAGCATGGAGAGTAAACAGAAGTATAACAGAGTTAATGTGGATAATAGCTATAACCCTGCAACAACTGAACGAAGTTCCGTAAACTAATCAGCACCGACCGAATTGATTTTGACACAACGCGCGTGTGATGAGGTTATGTTTACCTTACTCCAAGCATGACATCACGTGCAGAAAGTCAACTAAGTAATATTTAAGCAAGATATTATTAACTTTCATAATTATTTGCATAAACCTTCTAGGTATTTCGTTTTCTAATGCGCAATAGGTAATCAACGATGGTTAATATTATATTTCTTGGGCGTTTTCAAGGGGAAAGTGAAAGATTGAAGCAGAACGAAGAAATAGTTGCACGAACAAAGACTGCTTTTTGAGTATTATTAATTTTAGGAATGTGGGAAGCTACAAATTAAAAAGCGAAATTCACTGAAGCCTCCTCCTACATTAGTAGCACATTTACTGGAAAGAAACATTACTAATCTTTTATCATTAGAAAAATGTATTTTAGATCATTTTCTTGCATATTCTAGTTCGTTGATTATGTATTCACTTATTTTTTTATTCTAACTGTAGTCGTCTAATATATTTTTTAGGAATAGTGGGACGTGGCCGTCGGGTTTTTATACTTATGTTATACGAGTAGATCACGCTACTGTGATCCAGTGGTTAGAGCACCCACGACTCGATTCCTGGCGGGCGGTTTACCCAGTCGCTGTAAATAATTAGGTACCTGCGTTTGAATGAACAAGGGGCAATAATACGGTTGGCTAATGTGTAATGCTCACCACATCACCACGTGTCATCAATTTGGCACGGGATAACGGGTGTGAGAGCAAGGATAGCTCTGACCTTCCACCTTGCAGCCCAAACCCCTGCATGGGGTCTAGAGTCTCACCATTATTATTATACGAGTAGACTAATAACTAAAATTTGATATCAATATGTATTTTTGGTGCCAAGCCGTTGGAAACTTCATATGAAAATAACAAGAAATCATAGCATATGCACTACCGCTACTAAATGAGGCATGACTAAATATTACAGCGTTTTTAATAAAAAAAACATATATTTTCGCTTAAACATGCAATTATTTTAAAGAAGCATGTTGAATATTTTCATATTATTTTAAGAATTTAAAAATAGATGCTTTATCCTAAAAACATACGTATGTTAGTTTAGCTTAGTTTCGGTAGAATAACCACCCTTACGTTTAATAAGGGCTTTATAGTTGTAGGCTGTCGGGATACAAATTTTTGTAATTTATCTGGTGGTATATTTTGCCAGGCTTCTGACAAATCATTTCCAAAGTTGCTTTCCTGAATGTGGACAAGTTTGTCTTACCCTTCTATCCAACTTATCCCATAATAATTCGATTGGGTTAAGATTGGGTGATTGCGGAGGCTGGACCATATTTGCAAGGATTCCCTCTCCCGATTTTTTGGACATAGTGGCTACACAGTTTTGATGTGTACTTAGGGTCGTTATCCAGATGTAACTATAATACTTCCCCAATTAATTCGAGTCTAGATGACAGTGCATGATGTTCCACCTTTTTCTTTAATTTTGTAAATATCTCCATCGCCACTTAAACAGGACCACACAATAGAATTTATGTTTATATTTTAATAAACAATTTAAAAATAATCCTGGAAATGGTTTTAATTTTATTTAAAACAATATAATCATTTGATTTTTTCTTTTACACCCTGTAGTGAAGTACTTCCCTGTTGTCCTGTTACATCAAAATTTAAAAAGTTAAAACCTTAATTTTCGTAACACAATATTCAGGGATTTAAATACATAACCATATTAAAACCGTAACCGAATATTCATTATAAATAAATTGTTTGTGGCGCAGATGCTTGGTTAAAACTCTGGAAACGAGCAGGATTTGTAATTGGAATCGTAACTTCTTTACAATCCAGTCTTTTTGTACGACTAGACTTTGTCTTCATTGGACAACAAAACTAAATCTGTTAAAAATCATTAGGGCATGTTTGCCTTGCTTTTTTTATAAAGGAAACCACTTAGTTGTGTTAAATTCAGTAGATTCATGTTCAGGGACGTTTCCGTAAAATATTATTTTTTCCCCTTCCATAATTTCCAATATACGTTGCTATCGGTAACATGAAATAAATATTGTCGCCGGAGAACTTCTAAAAAGTAGGAAATTCCTCGTTTAATTTTTCAAGAAAAATTTAATTCCGTAAAAGTTGCAGCTTATTGCTTTTACAGTAAACCTACTTTTCTTTAATATTGTATGGAGGAAAACGTGCTTTATGATTATACGGCGATAAAAATATGGCCACGTATTGGAATAGAACTGTGTAATGCCGCATCAGTTTTATATAGTTACTAAAATTAACTTTTGCAGCCATAACTACAAAAACTAACGCTATTAAACTACAATCACATTTTTATAATGCGATTCCTGGTGCTTTAAGTTTAGTGCCTTTAGAAATTACCGTAAGGGTGTTAAATGAAAACTCTGCGGGCGATTTTATTTGTTAATAATACCAAAGAATTGGCCTGTAATTGCATAATAAATTTTAGAAGAGTTCCGTAACTAAAATGTTTATTTTTCAAACCGCAGAATTTTCATACCCGCCGGAAAATATGTTCCCCAATAATTAAATAAACACCTATACTAGCACAAGAACTCGTTTAAATACCCAGCATTCTGCAAATAACATTATTTGCTTCGTCCCTTGGCTTTGACTTCCCGTTGATTTGCAACGTAAGTCGTTAACTTTTGATGCTCCATAATTCGCGGGTCCTTCTTAACGGTTTGCATAAAAATGAGCTCCCAGCCCAGGTTGTAATCCCGAGGAAAAGCTTATTACAATTAGCAATTCCCGGTTAAAGTAATCCAAAATATTAGGGTTTCGCTTTAATTTGCAGTGTAATCTCATACCTGTAATTTTAATTGTAATACGGTTTTCTTTCTTCGCTGGTGCACACGTCATCTTCTTCATTGGATTCTGTCTTTTCCAGATTTTCCTTGTAGCTGGTTGTTGTGTCAGAGATGTAGTTTGAAACTGACTGTGTGTGTATTAGTACTGTTTAATATTAAGAGTTTGTATTTAAGCAGTAGCTCACTTAAGAAGTAGATTTGTATATTTATTTAACACAACCGTTTCTATATCTTGTGCTAAGGCAAGCTTAATCTCAAGTAATATATTGCTATATTTGGAATAGAAAAAATGCGAAAAATCCCCAGAAAAAAACCTATCTAAAATGTAACACACGGGGACTCTAGAGCACGTTAATGATAGACTGGTTTTTGCTAACAGTTTAATTAAAACAAAGTTCAAACTACATTATTAACACTAATAAATTCAGACATCGATTTACATCACAAAATCTACTTTATGGAACATATTAAACAGGCGGTTCTAGACCCAACGTGGACCATGTATAGCGTGAGACGGTAACTAACAACTTGGGTACCCTGGTTTGGCCAAAACTTATATACTATGGCAAAGAAAGAAGTATGTCTGAAGGTAATAAAGGTAAATAAATAGTAAACACTTTGGAATGCTAGTAGAAATGCCATGAACTTTGTTTGAAATCTTTTGGTATTCGTTTAAATACGATTTTCAGTTTTTGGCACTACGCTAGAATATGCTATGGAGTAGTCAAAAACGCGACACCGGCAATGATAGGTTGTCGAAAATTATTGACTGGATTTCAGAAACCCAATAAACATTTTTTGGTAATCACCTCTTTAAGATGTATGAATGTATGAAGTTAACAGCATCGGTCTCCATTACATAGACAGTGTAGTTATAATGTACTTGGAGTGTGCTACCATTAAAGAATGTTTGTGAAATACAGTTTTGGTGTTTCCCTCAAAACTTATTTTATGATAATCAACAATGTTGCCAGATTTATGTTTTATTGTTCTTCAGTAGCATTAAATAGGACCTCGGTGTTTTTATTATATTTCGGGGACACAAGGAATGACACAGGATGGTCCACCTTCTTATGGTTGTCGTGTATATTGATGTACATATTAAGGTAGATTGGCTACATATTTTGTGGTTAAGTTGGTTTGGTTTTGGCTATACCTCTTCCCTTCCAGTAGCACTTACAGTCGGCTTAGTTAACATCCCGTGCTTATTTTCCACCATTTAAGTTACGCCCAGTATAATATCTTTTCGAATAATTTTGAAGGAAGAAGGATATCCATAACAACATTTTTGTTCCTGTGTGATATTTGGATGTTACTTAAAACATAATTCTCGGTGTTAAAATATCTGATTTTCAAACGTTTTAAGGAAAAGCATTGTCAAGCATAGCTATAGGTATACCTTACCATCATCAGTGGGAACCTCACTTTTAAACTTTTACGGAAATTTGTCTCAAGAGCTATAAGGTGGTATAAAACAGGCTCGGACTGCCTAATCCCGAACAGTTTTGCTTACAACATTTGATGAGTTATATTTTGCAAATTTTCAGTAGATTATTTTGGGGAGTGGAATAAAGTCAATGACGTTGGTAGTTTTTTTTCTTAGTTGTATTTAATAGCTTAGTTTGGCAGCTCTAGTAATTTAACATTTAAAAATGTGGCATTGTAGACTTAAAACAATAAAGACGAGGAGGTGCGCTTCTTTTAAAAAAGAATAGTAGCCATTCGTAAGTTATTTTCTGGCAATAATGCGAATAGCGCGGCGTCGCTTTCAAGGGATTTTCGTCCATGAATCCGGGAGCACAAGAAAAGGAAGGATTTGGCTCGTTTAATTATTTAGAACAGTAATAATGTTGGTATGAATAATAAGCCAGGCGTATATGGCCGTGAGGTTGGCAATACATAATAAATGTGGCGGATGTTTAATTATTAGCAAGTTGGTAGCGTTGAGCGCATTGCTGAAATTCGCGCGCCCTGTTGCCAGCATTTGACCTCCACTTTCTGGATTGGATCGTTCGTTCGCAGGCCGGACGGAGAGCTTTTCCTCGTTCTGAAGTTGGTACTACATGTCTTTATTGTGGCACGTTCTTTGTTTCTCGGTTTTACTTTTTATTATTGCGCTTGATTAAATGCGGTGTACGACGGTTGCCTTTTATTGTGCTTATTTTTTATTTACTCGACTTCCCGTTTTTATCTCTTGATTTATTTTGCGTTGATCCTTTCTGCTAAATGACTTCTCGACCCCTAAATACATACGTCGCCACTCTCGGACCCTTGCCGCCTCCCCAGCCTCAGCCCTCCCGGAGATCTCATTATTTCATGACGTTTTCCCTTCGCCACCGCTTTATTTTCCCCGTTCTGAATAATAAATAAATTTTACATACTCCACGCTCCAGACGGTTGCGGAAAGAGACGAAACGTGTCATTATTTGCCGAACATTACAACGGAGAAAAACGATTTCCAAGTTACTTACTCGTAGACCAAGAGGTCGTAAATGTTCCAAGATGTTTCCCAATAAGGAAAGTCATTACTAGCTAGTTGCACAAGTTATAGCTTCTTAAGATAGTCAGCGAGTAAACGAGGTACCGCATATGTTCGTACAGTTTTGTTAACAGTCAAAAATGGCTGTGTACTAAGTCCAGAGAACAAAAAGTACGCATTGTTGACAAGTACAATTTAGTGAAACTTCAGAATACGAAAATAATCACAACCTGGATGTTGTGCACGGGCTCGTTATCCTGGTGGAATAATAGCCATTTTGGAAAGAGGTGTCATTTTATTTGTTTACTTAAGAATACGGTGGAGGTACCACCTCCTTGAACAAGTTATAGTTTTTTTTTAAGGTAGTAAGTACACAAGCTACCGCAGATGTTCGTACAGTTTTATAGACAGTCAAAAATGGCTGCGGACTAAGTCCAGGGAGCGAAAAGAACACATTGACATGTACAATTTAGTGAAACTTAAGAATACTAAAATAATTACAACCTGGATTTTGTGAACGGGTTATTCATGTACAGGAAAAATTGTCTATCATATGTTTAGTTAAGGATGTTGTAGGTGTGCTGCCTGTTTCCAAGAGTTATATCTTTGTACGGTACTCAGTAAGTAAACGAGGTATTGCAGATATTGGTGCAGTTCTGTTAATTGTCAAAAATGGCTGTCTATTAAATCAGATAACAAGAAAATGCTTTGACAATGATAATTTAATGAAATCTATTCAAGCTACAATAATCACAATCAGATTTTTGTAAACGGGTTCATTATGCTGCTGGAATAATAGTCATTTTTCAAAGTTTTTGTCATGTTCTGTGCTAATTTAGGGATCAGATAAAAGGACTAGCTACGAGGGGAGTTTTTTATGTTATATACCTAAGTATGAAGTTAGGGAACAAACAAAATTTTATTTTTCAACATAATAACCATTAACTCTTAAACATCTATTCCAACGTTTTGACTTCGTAAAAAAAATTCTTTTGACAACTTTGCAAAATACAACGCCACAGAGTTTTTCAAGTCCTCATTCAACAAAAAGCGACACCCTCTCAAGTGTTTTTTAAGTTTTGGAAAGAGATAATAGTCACAGGGGGCGAGGTAGGGACTATATGGTGGATGTTGTAATTCCTCAGAGCCGCATCCATCAATTGCTTCTTTAATGATTCGTAGTTTATGCACCCTGCAGTTGTCGTGTAGGAGCACAGTTTTCTGGTCAAAATTGTGAGGTCTTTTCTCGCGTATAGCTGCTTTCAAATTGAGTATTGTTCCTTTGTAGACATTCCCTGTTATTGTAGACCCTTTTGGCATATACTCAACCCATAAAATTCCTTCAGTATCCGCGAAAACTGTGGTCATCACTTTTCGCGCTGAGAATTTCGTCTTCGCCTTCTTGGGTGGTGGAGAGCCCTTATGAAGCCATTGAATGGACTCTTGTTTCGTCGGTGGCTCCCAGTGGTGTACCCAGGTCTCATCCCCAGTTACAATCTTAAATTTCTCATTTTGGGACAAACCCGCCAAATAACCCTCGTAAATTTGTCGCCTACACAATTTTTGTTCAGGAGTGAGCAGACTGGAAATCCACCGTGCTGACAACTTGCTCATTCCCAAATCTTCATTAAGGATTTTAAAAACATGTTTCTGATATACCTGTTTCTCTTGCAATATCTGAAACTCACTCGGCGATCAGTCAACACTAAATCTTCAACTTTCTTTATGGTGTTCGTGCTTCAAGAGATCTTCAGCACATTGAGTCATCCTGAATGGACTTCCTGCCCCATTTAAATTACTTACACCAAAATTTAACTTGAAAATAGAACGGGCTATTTTCCCCATACCCAGCCACCATTTTCTCCACCATTCTCATGGCTATTCTTTGAATTATTGCCTTCTTTCGATAGAAATTTTATGACGCTTCTGTATTCAATTTTTAAATCACTCATTTTGGCGCCTCTAGCTCTATACAGAAATGACAAATCTTAAGCGAGTTGAATCAAACACTCTAAAATGTCACAGAGACTTGACATGACACGATAGCATTTTGTTTGCATAGCTAGGTAGATAGCATAAAACCTATTCTCGTAGTTGCACAAGTTATATAGCTTTTTAAGGTAGTCATCAAGTAAGCGAACTACCGCAGATGTGAGTGCAGTTTAGTTAACAGTCAAATATCCCTGTAGACCAAACGACAAGCAAAATACTTTGCCAATTACAGTTTCGGCAAAAATAATCGCGGTTTTTGTGAACGGTGCGTTATCCTGATGGGAATAGTAGTCATTATTCAAAATTTCGGCTTATTTGGAGCCAACTAAAGCAGGTGGTAGAAAAACGAAGTTGGTCACATTATAGCCAGTAGTTTACAGACTTTTAGAATACGCCGTAGATAGTTGAGCCTATAGCAATTTTGAATAAATAAAAAATTGTGGACCTATTTACTTCCTACAATAATATAATCAAATTGCACTTTCAATGGTTCAACAAGCTCTAAAAAAAATTTAGTATAGTTTTTTAAATAAAACAGACTACTTATATTCACATATAATATGAAGCATACGAATATATTTAATCATCAGTTAAGACGTGAAGAACAAATATTTACGCAACATTTCCAAAAAAGAACGTCTGTAGTGGAGCAGTATTGCAGTAAAAGTGTATGACAGAAGGAGCTCTTGAAAAATGAAATTTAATAAATAATTGTCAAATAAATATTTGTGTCAAATTATGAATGAATAGAGTAATAAGACTAGCTTTAATAAGACTTTGTCCACGTAGTTTCTTTTTGTACAGTTTTAACCAGAGAATAATTTTTCTGTATAATTTTAAAGTGTAGATTGAGTTGGAAGTGACTTTCAAAAGACTAAACTATTTAAAAATGTCAGTAATTATTATTGAAGTACGTATATCATGAATATTAATGGTTTTATATTGTGGTAATTAATTCTGTAAGATGCAAATGGTACACACTTTCTTTCAACACTTAATATCAAAAGATGACAAGGCAATCCGTTTATATGTCCTTCAGTTTTTTGCCTGGTAGTGTAATCCACATATTGGTGTTAAAGTATGTCGGTAAACCATCTGTGTGTGATGTATTTAGACAATCTCGAATCAAATTTAGATTTCATTAGTATTAACAAAAAAAGGAATAGATCGTGGAACTCTACGTTCGGGAACCCCTTATTCGTTAGATAAAATATTGCCCCTATTTTTAAGTTTAATTACCTATTCTATTCTATTTTCAGTATTGCGTTTACACTATTCAAATGCATTGTTGCATATACTGTAGATATCCCTTTTCTGTAATAATGTTTAGTCAATGGTGTCGAAATCCTCATTTAAATGGAAAAGGAATTGACGCTCCTGTCGATAGTATAGATAAGTTTGATATTGATTTGGTGATATAATTTTTTGTATTTCTTTTCTCCTTGAAAACGTATTGATTCGTAGAATTAAGTTCACTACTCTGCAGAAAGTTAAGAAATCTATTTTGGTAGCTTTTTGAAAAACATATTTTCTTTCAATTTTAATTTATCTCGCATTTCATACTTTTATCTATAACTATTTCGTGATTTTATATTAGCTTATTCGCTCAATACTTTATAAATAAAGTGCAATATGTGCAAAGAAAATGTATACATTAGACATAGTCAACGCTTACGACTAACGTTGGTATTATTGGCTAGTGTTACTTTACTTTAGCGTCGTTGCGGTCTTTAAATAATAATACAATGTTGTTTTAAATTTATCTAGATAAGTCGAACTTCTACAAAGTAAATTACATTTATGACGGAAAGCACTGTAATGTTGTACGGTATCAAGTTAAGAGTGATATTATATCAATGCCATTAGATCTACAATTTCTAAAAGAAAATACAGCATTTAGAATTTTATCCTCAGAGGCACAGGAAGAACGTGATAGGGGTTTGATTTTCAGTAGTGATATAAGCCGTTGCCGTGGCTACGTTCCTCCGAATAATATCCTCAGCTATTTACTGTTCCTTTTTTTATGTTGCAAGCTTTCGCACGAGGATTTTACAACAACCTTCGAATTATATACCAAACAAGCAAATAATTAAGTACAATTTCAGTAATGTATTTATTTCTTACTGAGGAGAGAGAACACACGCTCAAATTTAACTGGTGGAAAAGAGACTCTCATTACTTGAAAATTGAGGGCAATTTATTGAAAATATAGTTACGTCAATAACTGTGAATATCATACACATAGTGAAACACAATAATAATCGAACAAAACAGCACATAGTTTGAAAGAAGGCAAAACTAGCAATATTATAAAACACATTAATTAAATTTAAACTAATTCAACTGAGTAGCCCTTGCTCTTGATTACTATATCGCATCTCTGGACTTTTTTCTAGTTTTCCTAGGTCCTACTTCGAAATACAGCGCAATCTGGCATGCATAAGGATGCAGTTAATTCCGCCGGGTCCGGTTTTATTTACTTATTATGTTGGATGTCTTCTGCCATAGGATTTATTTAGATGTGGAGATTATGGTAGCCAGTTCATTCCTTTTAGTTTATTTTTGATAATCAAGATCGCACAACTCTAGTGGTTTTATTATTTGACTTTTCTAGTCTTACTGAAATGCGACTCTTGGCCTGTTATACGTGAATGAAAAGAGAATTTAAGATAGAGTCGTCTAATAAAAAATATTCAGGGTATTCTCTTTGAAAAACCAAAGTTGGACATTTTTCCAAAAAACTAGTAGGTCATGAAAAATTATTATTGTCGCTATGTTATCGATAAAGTGGAACTAAGAAAGTTTTTCTTTTGACTTTTTCTTGTATCTCTAGTATTAGCGAAGATATAAACTGGCTAATGATAAACCAACCACCCAGTATATTATAAGCATAGTTAGTAATATTGAAAGTGGGTTTATCAGTAAATGATACATTCTACCATTGCTATTGGGACCACTATCAATGTGTTTTGTGCGTCGTGACCGGTCGACTATTATCTGAAAGCACTAACTTTTCTGTTTGTACACCTTTGAGTCCAGATTAAGTAGTTTTCTTCTCATAGTGCACACCACAGCAGATCAAGGTCCGAAAGTGATTGCCGTAGTAATATGCCCTTTACAGTACCTATAGGTATTTCTAAAGAAATTGCTATCTTGGGAACTGGGATCACCCCGTCTAAATGGTGCTTCAAGAGCGGTAATTAAATTAAATATTTTGTTATTAGAATCCACTTCCAAAAAACTTGGTATACTACTTCATCTGGTAAATATGTTACTGAACATTCACGACATACGGTTAACCCTTACTTTTCTTGGTAGAAGCCCCCTGAAAACTACCAAGGGTTCTTCGTCCTCAGCTCTCAGTCGTCCGCTCGTGAATGTAAGCCTCTGCCATCCTCTCCCATCTATTTGCATGCATCTTCTAGTATTCTGTGTGGCCAGATAACCCATCCACTGCTACTTGCCTTTAGCCACACTCTGTATAAGTGACTTTTGTTTTTTTATGGGATCTCTTCGTTCCTCATTCTATGTCTTAGACAACTTCCATCGTTCTCCTTTCTATCGCCCATTGTGTTCTTTTCAAGTGATTTACACTTTTCTGTGGTATGGTCTATGGATATGCTTTCTAGTTCGTAGGTTGCCACAGTACATAACAGTAAATGGTAAATCTTGAGGTATTTATCGCCGATGATCACATTTGGTCACTACCTTTCATTGAACAAGGATATTCATTAAGGTATTTTTACGAACCAAGACATGTTCAACACGCAGTAACTTTCCAATAAAAAGATGTTTAAAGTCGAGTAATAGTCAGTGGTCTTCCAACCAAGAGATGTGTAAAGAGCAGGAATAGACAGTATTCTTCCAACTAATAGATGTTTAAAGTGCAGCATTAGTCAGTACTCTTCCATTTAAAATATTTCAGATTGGGACATCATTACTAAAGCTATCTTTCACTGATGTGTGATTGCAACTGTGTCGTGAAAGTCACTTGAAGGTTGAAATGGAAAAACTTCTGTTCATATCGCCAGAGTTGTGATTTAATTTAGTAAATTTTATTACAGCAATATCCTGAAAGTTTTTATCAACTTACTTAACGCAGACCTTCCATACGTAGCTGTATTTTACGTTTTACAGGAGGCAAAAGAACGTAAAGTGCTTTCCTCATACCTCTGCTCTTTTTGAGAACGATGCTCTTTTTGTTTCGCTATTTACCCGTACAGCCGTTCTAGGGTTCTAACACGCGCTCTGAATTATATTTATCCCTTTTCTAGCAGACAGTTCTAAATAAAATACACAACAACACGATTACGTGTTCCAATATAATGCATGAGCATTTACCATCGGAAGGCTCGTACGTCCCCATAACGAGTACATTACACCCGCCCGGAGTGTATCCCGTTTCCCCCAAAATGACCACCGGTTGCATATTGTATTTAATGCATTATTCATGAATGTTGGCATCATACACCCAACTCGTTGTAAGACTCGGGGATGAAAAGATGCCACGACGCAGACGGATCGTCGTTTGGGGAGGCTTTATCTGTATCGGGGCCTCTTTTTACATGCCGAAGGTGTTAAGAAGCGATGGCATAATTCCCTTTATGCCCCAGCTTTTCGTGAATACCCCGGTCATAAATCAGCTATAAATCGGTCCTAATCTATAAACAGCTTGATTTGAATGCTCGAGGAAATGCTAACAATATTCGCGCATGACGTGGAGGGTACGCTCGATTTGCATTTTCTCTCTTGACGTTGGCGCTGTTCAGAAAATGGACAAAACAATTCATCCCTAAGGCTTTATTTATGGGGCAGTTGGAGTCTTTTATTTATCTGCTTTAATTAATTTCCGTTTATTTCTTGTTTTCTTCAATAACAATAACTCTGGAGGAATTGGAGCTGAAAGGAATCTATTGCATGAGGATATTACTTGTATAAGTTTAATATTTAGTTTAAAAGTCCAGCTTTAAACTTGCAGTTCAGACTTTGTCAATTGTTGAGGTTTTTACGCAACTTCTGTTTATTATCGGTTTTAAATTGAAAATACACATTATTATTCATATCTTGCCTTATTTCCTTAAAATTAGCATTGCAAGTGTTAAACGTAAAATTTTTTGAACTTTAATAAAATGATAACTACCTACTATATCAGTAATGTGACAGTTAATTATCTCTTTTAAAGTCCATGGAAAAGATTGAATAAGGTTTTTCTAGCTGTTACCTGTACTCGATTATCTATTACTAAAATAGTGAGGGACTTAACGTCCATTTAAAACAAATTTTTATGAAAATTGTCAGTTTGAAATATTGACTTGCCCTTTGGATTTGCGTAGAAGCTCCCTGAAAAAACCAAAAAAATGGTTTGGAATTATTTTACACTGTATAGGACGCACAAACCATATAATGGGCAATTCCAGATGATGGTGTTAAGCTTGATAGGATAGAAGTTTTAATTTCATAGAATTAATCAAATTATAGTCTGAAGCTACTGGTATAAACATGGCGAGACCGCTCAAGTTTTGGACTTGAGGATGTAGAGTACGGAACAAGCCACAGTTTCCGAGAATTAAATACGCCAGCTTTTGTTATGAGCTAAGGAAGGTGCTATTTGGTATTGAATTAACTTCTCATATTAATAATGTTGCTACGTATACGTATGTAAGGAGGTTTACTGTGGAAGAATTTCTCCCAAAATGTGTACGTCCGACAATTACCCATTGAACAGCTGATTTGGTATAGGGCTGCATTTTTTTTGGATTACGTGTCTTCTTTGAAATGATGCACTATTGCACAACACGTTACTTAATGGCAAAGACCTGTTTGGCGAATTAAAGTTTATTTTTCAGGATGATAATGATTCTTGCCATTGAGTGAAACTAGTTAAATTGTGGATGACGTCCAATAAAATCGATAAGATGGACTGTTCAGTCCAATCCCCAGACCTGAATTCAATAGAACCCTTTCGGGAAAGGCAATTAAACACCGTGTCTTAAAAAAAATCCACAAAAAAAGCGAATAGGTAATCGAGAATATAGGGACCTCGATGGGGCAGTGCGAATATGTGCTGTCAGTTGAGGTCACAGTGAAATGCGCTCCGATCGGCCGCGTGGTCGAACCCCTGCCGAGGCGACCGTATTTCACTTAGTTAAGTTTAGGGCGGAAGTTGCATGAATGGTAGTACCCCCTGAAGTAATACGAAAGCGGTTTCGGGAGGGGGGGGGTTGCAGTAGTATGAATGAATGAAAAAAAAAAGTAATCGAGAATAGGGGCTGAAAAAACAAATATTAAAGATCAGTGTTAATTTAAATAACATATTGTATAGTGTTGGAGATTTTTGTCTTAATTTACATTGGATTTGGTTATAAACCAAAATTTCTCCTATGTTTTCCTATTATATTATAGTGCGTCTTTGATACAGTCAACAAATGGTTGAAACAGGAAGTGAGTTTAATAAAGTTATTGATAACAATTTAAGTGAAGTCACGTCTGAAAGAATAAATTACTATCATCTTCACTAGAAGAACGAGCAATATTATACAAAAAGGTAGAACAGAAATAGAAATAGAAAATAGACCTAGAATGCCTGATAGGTAATATTATTCTAAACTATGAGGTACGATCAAAAAGTTTTCAGGCAGTGGATTTATGAACAACAGTTTGCTTAGTTCAGCGTTTTATGTCTGCTGTCGCCTTTGAAATAGTCTTGCAGTTAATGCAGCGAATTCAGTTCTCTTTATACTGCTGAAAGCACTTCTGGAACTGTTTGTGGCTATTTTTTGCAATTCTATCTAATCCCCCCTATATTGTCAAACATTCGCCCCAAATTATTTTCTGCTTGAGGAATAACAGGTCGCTGTGAATAAATCGGGGAAGTAAGTCGATTGAGGCACCACTTTGATATCATCAGCTAGGTGTGAGCCGGCAGATTGTCTTAATGTAGGAATTAGTTTAGTGTATCTCGACGTTTTTCTCCCATATTCTTCTGTAATCGTAGCAGCAAGTTAACATAATTGTACTTATTAACTGTGAATGGTCTGTCTCAAAAGTTCTGCTCATGAAGTCCTGACTGAATACTTGTTTTATCATTTCGGTAGTTTCCAAGGGGTTTTTCGAACTTAAAGCAAAACCTAAGCCAGACACACTGTTCCCTTAACTCTACAAATTATCAAAATCGCAGAAAGCTGATGGTACCACAGAACAAAAATCTCATATAGGAATTACAACGTACCATGTATGTCAAGTACACGGTTTCATACAGAAGCTGTTTAGATATAAATAGTAGCCGAAACGGTTAGAACACCCGGTTAATATTCCGCAGCTATTGTAATTACTTTGCATCGCATCTCGTTTATTTACATTAATACCAGAACCAAGAATAATAACTAAGAAATTGAAAATTGAAACGTATTAACAACTTTATGAAAATATGAGCGACCATCGCGTAAAAAATGTGTTCAAACATTGAGTGTTGATCGACCCTTTTGATATCAATGTTCGTGTCGATTCTTATTGTTAGTTTTCTCTAGCTAGTACATCGTCTGGCCATTAGATCAGTTCAATATATACCCGATAGGAGGCTTTTTTACTGAACTCATTCTACGGGAACCGTTCAAATGGCGTTTAAATTAAGAAATTGGGGAATACAAGTCTGAAAGTTGAGACAACTATAATGTTCTAGCTTAATCCGACGTGTGGGAAAATTGAGATTTAAACCGTTATTTATTGTTTTCAGTGACTGGTGTTAGTCCTATCATGCTGGTACCGCCTGCACTCTGTATATGAAACAATTAACAGTGTTAGTTTCGATTAGCACAGAGGAGCAAGAAATAATTATAATGGTACTACCGTATTATGTTAGTAATAAACAAAGAACTATAAGCAGAAATATCCTGTAAGGAAGATATAAGTTTATTTTATAGGAGAGTGTTGATCTAAATTAAAAAAGTAACGATTCCAAACGTCCCCAATTGATTGTTTAGAATAAACAGAATGTTCTGTAAGTTAAATTGAAACTTCTGTAATAATAATGCTAATGTAAGGGTTCCTATATTATGCATTGTATCACATATTTGTGAAAATTATAGGAATCTAAATTAGTTTTGTAATTTTTATTTCTGTAAAAAGTATGGTGATTTTAAACATGTGCGAAAAACTTTAACGACGTATTGCTGTGTTTATTTAACCCCTAAATCACCTAGTCAATTTTTTTTTTAATTCGGCGTCGGTATGCAGATTCGGAGCTCAAGTTTTTTATATCAATTCACTAAATTGTAAATAACTTGTTTCTCAACCGATTTTGATAAGCAATGTTTTTTTGAAAAACTAACAGTCCTAGCTTAATATCCAGTCAGCAGTCTACAATTGTGTATGAAAAGTGGATGAAATTTAACCCAATAAAAAAGTGAAAAGTTTGTAAATTAGGTGTGCGTATTTAAATTGTTAATTCTGTTAAATAACTCTTTAAATATTCAGTTTTCCAAAACAAAATACTAGTTTAAAAGCTGCAAATTGAACTAGTTTTCAAGATATTCCCTAATTTACAAATTTTTCACTTCAGGGTCAGATTTCATCCAGTGATCAATTGTATTCTTTGAACTAGAAATTAAGCTTGGACTGTTCGCTTTCCAAAACAACATAGTTTATTAAAATCGAACAAGAAACAGCAAAATTATTTAGCATTTCAGTGAATTGATGTAGAAAAACTTCAAAGGCTCCCATCTACGTAACGGCGAAGAATTGTAAAAATCTTACTAGATGATTTAGGAGTTAAGTAACCTCAGCTATACTGGTTAATGTTTTACACACATGTTTAGAATCACCCTGTATAGGATGCAAACGGTTTTTGAAAATTCCTCTAATCGGTGGAAGTCTAGCATTTGTGAATTCATCATCATCAACGTATTCCATCCATCGTCGGATGTAATCCTCCATTAGTTGTGTCCATTCCTCTTTGGTGTTTGTTTCTGTATATTCATATCGACCTGTTTTATTGATGTCGTCCATCCTTCTAGTTTCGGATCTTCCTCTAAGTCTTTTGTGTGTTCTAGTCCTCCACTCTACCATTTTGCAAGTCCATCTACTGTCTGTCACTCTTCCTACATGCTCCGCCTCGTTTCATATTATTGCACACAATTGTTGTGTCCTGCCTGTTACTTCTGATCTTCGTCTATTTCGGTGTTGCGTGTGCTATCTTGAAATTAATTATTGACCATTCTTCGCTCCATTGTTTGTTGTATTAGAAGTTTAAGTATTATCTCCTTTGTTAAGTGCCCAAGTCTCCGTCCCATATGTCAAGACAGTTAATACATATTGATCGAAAGTTCTTGCGTTTAGTGAATTAAGGTATATCAGATTTAAACGTTGTCTGCAACCTTCCTAATGCTGCCCAAGCTGGAGAAACTCTACTGAACAATTCTGCTGTTAAATTATTTTTGGAAAGTTCATTTTTTTTCTCTGAAGTACGTATAGGTATGACTTGACGTTTTATGTTATTTGGTCTTTTACTTTCATTTCTTCGTTATTTTCTTTGAACTCGTTTTGCAAGGATTTGGTTTCTCTTAAATTTATCTTTAGACCTATTTCTTTTGATCTTAGGTTTGGTTCTGTCAACATTTCCTGTAGCTCTTACATGTTTGCTATTAAGGTAACATCGTAAATGATGTACTTGTTAGTCATCTAACGTCACTATCATTCTAAGTTCTAAACATGTCTTCTAAAGCTAGTGTAAATAATTCTGAAGTGATCAAATCCCAAATATGTTATAGATAGTGCATGCGGCAATTCTGCACGCTATTCTGCAGCCATTTAGGGACACCAAATACACCGAACATAACGCCCATTTTCGATTTTGTTCTTTGAAGAATTCTAGAATCCATTTACCACACTATATACGATTTTAATGACACACATTTTGTCCACAAAATTATAAATTTAAACTTAATAGGAGCAAAAGTATTTATAAACGTTCTTGTGACGTGGGACACCAGTTGTACTGTGATTTGATGTCACAAAGTTGTATAGGCGGTAGTATGCAATGCCGCATCCACTCTCTATAACATCATTGTCTAATCTCCTTGCTGTACACTATGATTTTGTTTTATTTTGTGTGTTTTATCTAATGACGCTATATGTCTGTAAAATTTTTGTGTATACGTTTGATGATTTGTATGTATCTCTAATCTACTCGACTGTGACTTTGGAGCATATACAACTGCCCACAATTCTACCGCGTCAAATGCTTTTTCATAGTAGCTATCCAAATTGATATTATATTCATTTGCTTTTACAACTAACATTCTCATTGGTTGTAAGTGGTTAAGGGTCCTATACCCTCTTTTAAAACCTGTTATCGTGGCTGATAGCTATCTAATTTGTTCGTTAGTCGTGCTAAATTTACATTTTTCAATTTTATTTTATTTACAGTTAATTTCGATCTATTATATTATGTAAAGAGGGCTGGGATGCTGGGATGGCTCAGTGGTAGAAGAGCCAAGCTTTGGATGTAATAGTCCAAACGCCTCCCGGTTCGAATCTCTCCATGTCGGAAATTTTTGTAATTCCCTGGGTGGTCGGTACTGGGTCCCGGTCTCGATTTGCCATTGGGGATCAAATGAATGGCACTCCTCGTGTTACGATCGCACTAGAGGAGTAACGAGATCATATACACAAAAAAAAACACCACACACC
>JABXWE010016340.1:0-12108 GCA_014611495.1 Limonius californicus | reverse complement strand
CTCTTCAACAATAACGCGTTCACACAAAAGAAATATAACACCTAAACGAAAAACGTGTTCAATGTCACTTCGCGCGATTTCACTGAAAAAACAAATCGATTCAAATCTCTTTCATCCGCGCACTAAACGTTCTGGGCACATAACCTATTGTTAATAAAACAATTAATGAGAGAGATTTGTAAAGAGGTTTTAATTAAACACATACGTTGCAATTATATTTTACAGGTAAACTTTACAAGAGAACCACCTACTTGAAGCGTTTAAACAGAAAACTGTGGTTTCTTACATCTTACCAACTCACAAAAAGATAGTCAAGTTATAAAACAAAATGTTACTAACTAACAATAGAATCCACTGTTGTATTTCTAATTAATATTTGCATTTTTTAACAAAAAGCATTCTCGCACTGGGTCAGCTGCAGTAATAACCAGCAGTCCCTACAAGACAACAGTTGAGGAAGAGAAAAAAAAGAAACGACTAAAAGAATTGAAAAGATCAAATAAAGAAAATAACCAAAAGGGCAAGAAGAAAAAGGAAGGAGTCAAGAAAAACAATTGCGAAAAGGAAAAGAAAGATAAAGTAAGAAGACTAACACGAAAAAATCTAAAAAGAAAAAGGTTTGCCGTAAGCTATTAGTGGATAGCTGATCGGAGTCAGAAGACGAAGTTCCCTAAGACGATTCAGCTGACGACTGCCAATTAATTTCTGATGAAGATGAAGATACAGAATTATTATATTGTACTGGATGTTTTTCAGAAGACTGGGTGCGCTGCACAACTTCTTTGCAGTGGGCTCATACAACTTGTGCTGATCTTGGTTTTGCTGTTTTTGTATGCGACTTTTGTTCCCAAAACAAAAAAAGCCTTTGAAAAGACAATGAAGAAATGTAGTTCCTTTTTATTTTTAGTTTTTACCCATAATATATTTAACACTATTTGCCAGATTTGTGGTAAAGCAATTCGATGTAGAATGTTTTCATTGTTTGTTAATATTCCTATTATAATCTATGGTAAAATAAGAGCTCCCCAAATTAGGTGAACGGATGCGCAAATGGGAATTTTGCATACTTTTACTTTTTAGCTTGCAGCATAAAAAACAATAATTATAGTTTGGTTACTCAAAACATGCAACCCTATATAATACTATATTTACGAAACGGTGTACAAGTTCAAAACTATTTTTCTACTCTGAGTTATAAGCAGTCAAAGAATCCTCCCCAATTGAGGCACCTTTACCCTACAATCAATATCTTGGTGTAGATGCAAAGTTGATGGTAAAGTGTATTTCAGTGTTATTTTTAACTCGCCATTATACAGGATGTCTTGAAAGTAAAGAGGCACAGCTTAACTATGGCTTCCTTGGGGTCAAATAGAACCGATTAAATCAAATATGCCGTAGTACGAAAGTGCTTCTTTAAGAAGTTATGGCGCGTTAAAGAAATAATATTTTCAACATTGGGTATATTTTAGAAACAAAATGGCCGATCAAGGTCAAAATTGGAGCACATCCACTTCGGGAGAAGCCAGACATTCTGAACGTATAAGCATTACTGCATACTGTAGAGGGCGTTGTCGGTTGATTTTTTTTATATCCTAAATGATATTGTTGTTTGATTGAGCGAGATCTAGGATGCAGTTTTCCAAGCATCTCTTTGCACTTAGACCATAATTGGCCCATTGTACACCCTAACTATGAACTGGACCACCCAAGCTGGCTAACCTGAATGTTAATAAACAGAAACTTTAAGAATAGATTACAACAATACACAGGTTTAATATTGTTAAACTGACAGATAGAAACTTGAAATAGTACAGTTAAATGCGTATGTGCGTTTTTCTTGAAAAATTTTGTCAAGATAAAACACCTAGGCACACCTTTTTTTTGTAAAAATGACTTTTGTGTCATAAGCTTTACCCATAAGAACAAAAATTTTAGTACAAAAATTATGTTAAAAGAAACAAGATCTGCAGACAAAGAAACATACAAATGAAAAATATTATCGCAAAGTACGGCAACTTAGTGTAAATCGATTTTCATCTATCAAAATTTCTATTTAGCATTACTCCAAATTAGTATACAAGCGTATAGCTTGTAATCTTACATAAGTCTAGTGGAAAAACCAGCGTATCTTAACGTGAATGGCTTCGGAAGTAACAGAATTTACAGTATACCAATAAATATCTTTGTACCGATCTTAAGGACTGGTTACACCGGAAATATAATCCAAACCATATGTAAAATCAACTAACGTATTTAATATTTCATCTTACTTAGAATGAGACTCTTAAATTTTCATTATCATTCCCAAACATTTTTACCAAATTTCTTGCTCATGTAGCCACCGGATTGTGTCTGAGAAAAGCGGAAATAATTTTAAATGATAATGTTAAAGGAAAATTACAAAGTCCACACGACAATGTGTTGATTCTTGGTTTTGATTATCAGGAGGATTTACACTTAACTATCACAAATGTAGGTACAGAATGATTATTATTTCAGACAATGGTGGTTACACAATTGCAGTACCTATACTGAACATTACAAATAATAAGTCAAATCAAATGATTTCTTGTATGCATTATTAGATTATATTGGCTATGCTGATTTTTGATATAAACCAATCCAAACCAATCTCGCAGATTACGCAGCCAGGAAATTCTGTGTCGTCCGACGTTTCTTCGTCCTATAATTTTCCTTTTTATGATCAGCTGTAAGAAATTGCAGTTTTCTTTTTTGAATAGTGAATATAATTTCCAGTTCTTTAGCCATGCTGAGTAATACTTGCTGGTTTAATTCTGTCCATCCAAGAGATTTTCAGGAGGCGTCTATATACCTACCCACAACTCGCAGGATTCTAATCTCTGCGAAGTTTCTTTATTTAAGGTCCAACCTTCTAGACCGTACAGCAGTACTGGGAATACACATAACATCGAACCATTCTTGTTCTCAGGGCTAAAGATAGATCTTAGGCTGTCCGAAATGTCATCATTTTAATAAATACTACTATTGCTTGCTCGATTCTCGCCAGAATCTCGTCTCTATGCTTTCATTTATTATCATGCCGAGGTATTTAAAGTGACGAACTTGTTCAACAATTTTATCATCTATAACTAATTGGTTATTTCTTTTGCATATTACTAGCATTCTTGTTGTGTTGATATTTATGCTACTTTACTTGCCTATGTGACTCTATCTACCAATTTATGGAGGTCTTCTAGGTTGCTTGCGATTAAAAGGGTGTCGCCAGCATAGCAGATGTTGTTGATAGGTTTCCCATAGATTACTATTCCCGCTGACTCATCAACAACCCCCCTTAATTGGGGGAGGCCCTTGCCCAACAGTAGGATGTTGCGGGCTAAGAGAGACAGCGATATGTTAAATAGCATTGGGGAGAACGTACATTCTTGTTTCAGGTCTTCCCGAATACTAATTTCTTCAAAGAAGGTGCTGTTAACTTTCACTTTTGCAGTTTGTCCGTAATAGAGATTGCATACTATTTGTATGTCATGATAGGTACTCTATGTTAAGTTTCTGTAGTATATTGTTACGCTATTTCGCGCATTAGAATAAGAGGGGTGATGCCTGGGGGAAGGTCATTTTGTGTAAGAGAGTCTTGGTCGAGTTTTTTTAGTGGGTTAGATTATGTGATCTCAAAGCCCTGAGGGCTCATATTCTCCGTTGTGGAGGCTTTACATTGGAGATTACGTTACTACAGTAGCCGCGTACGTCGAAAGGTGAGAAGTCAAAGCTACCACTACTATCTCGATATCGATTTCCAAATTTTGAAGTGAATGACTGGCGTCAGTCTACATCTGCCGGCAGTTCCGGGCCCAAAATTTGCCATTTGATCCCGCAGTTTTGTCGGAGCGGATCCCCTCTTGTAACTGACGCTCCTGACTGGTTGTCTACGTGCGGCGGAGAGCGACCTAGTGGAGGTTGTGGCCGTCATCCTCAAAGGAAGCGCCCGGAAGGTCGGAGTAAGTGACTCCTGTTCAATCTACTTTGAATTTGGTTAATGGTGAGGTAGCTTACCAAGATTGTGATATATGTAATTTGTGCAGTTGTGTTTATGATTGTCAATATTAAAAGCTATATACTGGTAGCATTCGCCTTTGATGTTGGTTTATAATATTTTATATGTCACAGTTCATTTCTACTACCATTTTTAGGGTTTATATTGAATATATAATATATAATTGCCGATGCCTATTTGTGTGTTTTATTCGTATTAAAGGAACAGTCTGAGAATTTGGTGGTCTGCCTCGTGGCGATATTGTTATCTGCTTAGTAGCAACGTGGACTACCTGGCGCCACGCACATCCCTCTTCGAGGACCCACGACCAGGCCCACATATAGTGTTCGGCGATTTTAAACTGTAACAATATTTAATACTTTCTCATGCCTCACGTTATCAAACGCTTTGCTATAATCTATGAAGCAACCGTATAAGTCCTGGTTCATGTCTAGGCATCTCTGTGATAAGACGTTTAAAGCAAAAATTGCCTCCCTGGTCCTCCTCCACTGCAAAATCCGAGTTGTGTTAGAAGTGTTAGCCTCGCATTTACTGTATATTCTGGTGTATACAATTCTTAAGAATATTTTCAATACTTAACGCATGAGGCTTATGAGTCGGTGATCGTCAAATTTAGATGCTGGAGGCTCTTTTGGAATGGCCACAAAGGCGGAAAGAAGCCATGCGTGTGGTGCGATACCTGTTTTGTATATGTCGTTAAATAAGTCAACAATTACAGAAGTTACTTAGCGTTTAAGGAGATTACAGTAAACTCCATCTGGTCCTGCTGCTTTGCCAGATTTTGCAATTTTTATAGCGTGTTCGATATAGTTACATGTTATTACCGGAGCGATTTATGATGCGGTTACGCTATTCCTATTAGTTCTTTGATCTCTGAAAAAATGTGTTATATATTGTTGCCAGAAGTTTAATTCTGCTTCTGTATCTAACACTGTGGATCACTGGTGAATAATACACAAATTTGATACAGACCCTACGGAAGTGTTACTATTTCATGGCAGTGCCCTCTCTTAATTAAAAATCTAAAGCAGCAATTAAAGGGTATAGGATCCTTTTTTCAAGTCTCGAACTGTTGAAATCTCGTTAGGAAAGTGTAGAGTATTAATGGAATTTAAAATGGTTGACTGTTTCTTATAATAAAAGTAATTTATTACGCTATTGTTTCTCTACCCTAGATAGGTACGCTGGAGGGATTTAAAGCTTCTCTCGTAGATTGGAGGTTTAAAACATTGAGATAATGAAAAGAAAATGGGAAGAACTAGCAGATTAAATATTAATGAACTGACAACAACTTAGATCACTTATTCAAAACACTAACGACAATCTTGAAAATACTTTTGTTAATGATGCAGGAAGCTGAAATGGGTCGTTTTAAAAAACACCTGTTCACATTTCTACAAAAATACTCGCGCCTTACTTTTTGTATAATATGTTTGTTCATAAAGCGGCAATCTAATATTTGACTTAATTAAAAACCATTTTTACAATTATTTTATTTTAAAAATCATATATAACATAATCGCTATTTAATAGGTATTTGCTATGTAGGGGCTAAGAGACCCTTTAGTGAATTAAAAACAATGAAAGAATACAAAGGAATCAAATATTGCCCAAAGTTGGATCTCACTGTCATAAGAAAGGCGAAACATTGCTACAGATAATCACGATTATAAAATTTGTAAGGCAAATATACGTCTGTAAGAAAAGCCGTGCTTTTCATAACGCCTTCGATTTCTGCCTTAACGCCGTTTTCTTGTAAAACCTGAAGTTCCCGTTTCAGCCAAACTGTTTCTTCCACGTATGGTCTCTTCAATATATTCTTTATTTTCTTTTTTTCAAAATCATTCAGTTCCTGATGGATAATTTTTAATTTTTTAATTTCACTGGGAAATACTCCTAGCCATCGTATGTGAGGTAAAGCAAGCTGTTCTCCCAGGTGCGCCATGGACTATATTAAAACAAGCATTTAACAAATAAAAAATATTAATTATTTCAGTATCAGTACCAGCGACCCAAACCTATAAGTTAGCATTATTCCAATTCCGTCAGGATCGGCATCTACCAGAATAAAAACTGGTATTCGTAAACTCATCCAAAGTTTCCTAACGAACAGCCGGGTGTTTATGTCAGGAAAACCTTTACCCTAAAAATGTCTTATAAAATAGGACTTGCAATCGAAAATAGTAATCCATACTGTAACTACAATGAACGGTCTTGTTAATTTGTTTGGCAGACCTTCATCCAGAAGTTTTTTAAATATCGCGTCTTTTTCCACCACCAATATAAAGCACGCATTGCTTTTAAATTCCCGAATTTTAGTAACATCCAGAGGAATTGAAGTTCCTGAAACAATTTAAAAATGAACCATTTTATTTCAATTAAGTATTGCTGATGCGAACCACCAAATCCATTACAACGAATTATTTCCTCTTCAGATAGAATGAGTGATAAGTCACCATAAACCAAACCTTTGCTTGTGGAAACAATTGGAAAGAACCACGGTTCAATATTTAATATTGAACTGATTGTTTTCATTGCTTCTTTGATTTTTGTATCTTGAGTGCCTAGATAGTTTTTTATTTGGTAATATATTTCCCTGTGAACAATTTAAGTCAATTATGAGTAGCAAGGAATGCATGTAGCATGTCCAGGATGTCGATAGAACAACTGGGCTATATATTCTACGTAAATTAACACTTTCTGTTAGTGATGTCAGACATGGCCCTTCTATACACAATTTCTTCGAGACAGTCGAAGATGTTTATTCTAGTCTAATACTGTATATCCAAGGTGTCCCATCTTGATTGCACCAAACTTCACTAGGGTATGCTTGGGCCAGAAACATGCAAAGAAGTCCTAATAAATACAAATTCGCAAATGCACAGTTTAGGAGACAAATACTGATTTTCTTACCACAGGATATGTATCGGGTTAGTAAGTAAATTGCATGATCTAGACATTCAGTAGGCGTGCTACGTTTCTGTTAAACTTTCTTTGTTGTTTGACGTATCTTAAATGGGCGTTTTTCCTTTTTGTTGTATTGGCTACCCGATTACAGATCCTGTGGAAGATTTAGTATACATGGTTTTTGTTCATGATTTAGCCGATGGAAATTCGTTGTTAACATCGCGTTTGTATGGAGAACTACATATTGACTGACGTTTACCGTAGCATCACATGTTTGCAAGAGTGTTCAACGTTTTAGAGAGATAGGGAGGGTAATAGCGAAAGAAACTAGGAAATGTTAGGTCTGTGCAATTGGAAGAAGCAATTTTGGAGGGAGTTGAAAAAGATAGTACAAGACGAATTTCCACCATGGAAAATACGAGGATGGTTCGATAACTACTTGGCCTAACAAAGAAAACGCAAGTTTTTTCGACAAAAAACATTTTATTTTTCAATATAGTCTCCTGCGCGCTCAACACATTTATTTCAACGATATTCCAAATTAGCAATGCCTTCATTGGAGGTCGATGAATCCAAGTCCTCGAAATAGTTATTTACAGCAGCGATTACCTCGGAATTAGACGAAAATGTCTTACCGCCGAATCATTTTTTCAGGTTTGGAAACAGATGATAATCGCTGGGAGCCAAATCTGGGGAATAGGGCGAATGGGGCACTAATTCAAATCCCAATTCATGAATTTTGGCCATTGCAATCGCAGGCTTGTGGGCAGGATCTTGATGGAAAAGCACTTTCTTCTTTACCAAATGAGGCCGTTTCTCTTTGATTTTACTGCTAAGTTGTTGCAACAAATTAGCATAATACTCGCCATTTATTGTTTTCCCATTTTCTAAGTAGTCGACCAAGATAATTCCATGAGAATCCCAAAATACTGTTGCCATAACCCCTCCTGCTGACAAAAACCGTTTTTGCCTTCTTTGGTGGCGGAGAACCTTTGTGTGTCCATTGTTAGGACTGGTCTTTGGTTTCGAGAGTATAATGGTGGACCCAGGTTTCATCGACGGCTATAAAACGGCGCAAAAAATCCTTCGGATTGTGGCGAAAACGTGCCAAAAGGTCGCAAGAAACACTCAAACGATTCAGTTTTTGCTCCGGTGCGAGTAACCGCGGCACTTAACGCGCCGAGTATTTTTTTCATTTCCAATTCTTCAATTAAAATTCTGTGCACACTGTCATTTGAGATACCCACTATGTCTGTTATCTCGCGCACTTTTACTCGACGGTCATCCAATACGATACGGTGGACTTTTTCAATCAAATCCGGGGCAGTAGCAGTTTTTGGACGTCCACTACGGGGTTCATCATTTGTGCTCACACGACCACGCTTAAATTCGGCAGCCCAGTTTTTAACCATTGAAAACGAAGCAGCGGATTCCAATAGTGTTGAATCCAGCTCTGCTTTGATTTCGGTTGGTGTTAAGCCTTTCAAATGAAAGTACTTTTCACTGCTCTCAACTCAGTTATTTTTTTCATTGTTTACAAAATCACACGAGACGTTCACTTTGGCGTACTGTCAAAAACAGACTAATTGGCAGATCGCTCTGTACTGGCATATTTAATCTAATAAAGGATAGTTCTACAGAATGGTAAAGAAGATTCCTCCGAATTCGCGCCATCTCTGTTAGGCCACGTAGTTATCGAACAATCCTCTTCAAGCAAAAGCGCCGTTTGGCGAATTCTTAAAGAGCAATGTCTACACCCCTTCAACTATCAACGCAGCAAGCTTTAGTCGAAGGAGACAAATGTAAACGTTAATTTCCTGGAAAATGTTTTATTTACTTACGAAGCCACTTTTGCGCGAAACGAAATTTTTAATCATCACAATGCGCACGTATTGGACGATGAAAATCCCCATCAAAATCTGTCAACGCTCGTGTTATAGAAGATCAATCACTAGGACCCATTTTTCTTCCTAACAGGCTAACAAGGGTTGCATACCTTCAGTTCCTAAGAAATGAATTGGAAGCAATATTTGATGACACCCCGTTACAAACTCGTCTAAATGTTTAGTTTATGCATGATGAAGCACCCATGCATTATTCCGTAGAAGTAAAAAACTCCTTAAGCGATAATAATTGGATGGGACGAGGTGGTCCTATACCATGGCCGTCTAGGTCACCAGATCTAAATCGGTTTTATTTTTGCATATGGGGTTATCTAAAACAATTAATTTACTCTGAACTTATTCATGACCTATATGATTTCTTCTTCTTCTTGTATGTGTAGGCCAATGATGATGTAAGAAATAATATTTAAAATTGTAACACGTGCCTATAAGCCATGGCTACGTAGGCAACCCAGGCAACATACATACTCTAGCCCAAGATCCGCACCCCACTCGCGCGTGCGTTACTTAAGCACCTTCGCTCAAAACCACGATACGACTACACAGGCACCGAGAGAAGAAGCTCCCGTAACACCCCCCTTACCCGAACCCGAAAGGGGTGATAAAGGCGGTTTTATCCCTATCTTCTGGTCTCACGACGATGTGCCAGTATTCGGATTGAAGATCGATCGTACTGATTATGGAAGCACGCGCAGTGTGAAGTAGGTTGTCCATCCGCGGTAATTATCGCTTCGGGTAACACAATTTAGCTTTCGGAAGTCTACATACACACGCACAGATTAGTCCGGTTTGGGCACTAATACTACAGGCGTGGCCCACGCGGATTCACACTCCTCAATTATTCGTTCGTTAAGCATCTTCTCGATCTCGACGCGGAACGATTCTTTTTAGGGCCCGGTAAGCGGTGCGGGGTGTTGCTATAGGAGCGCCGTTTCCGGTTTCCATCCGATATCCACCGTATGGTGTACCCTCTCCCCGTGGCTGGAAGACGGTCTCGTATCGCTTCAGGAGGAGGTCTAGCTGTACCTTCTGTGGAGGGGAGAGCGATCGTCCCTCGTCTTCCCGGAGTCACATTCGTGGAGGTACATGGACCTCGGGTCCGCCAAAAACCGTATAGGGCCCAGTGGTGACGGTTTGAAGTGCTACTTCCGGTGTGATTTCCGGTTGTCCGAAGAGATCGCTGCGGGTCTCGGTGTGTTCCTGCGTTTCAGGTCCGAACATGCGGCGGAGTTGGTACAGTTTTTTTGCCGTGGGGACTGGTGCTGCAATATGGAGGGGGGGGGGGCGGTGCAACAGCCGTTATCGAATTGTGTTCTATTCGAATGCTAGTGTTCGTTGCTTGCTTGCTTTGAAAGAGCGAGATGTAGGGCGCGGTTTTCTAAGCGTCTCTATACACTTAGGCCATGTGGCCCATTGTACACCCTAACTAAGAATTTTACCTATCTGGGGTAATTCCAACCTCAGTAGTGATTTTTAACGTGTCACACATCGCAATGGCACGGGACCTACGGCTTTACTTCTTATCCGACAGAAGGCGCATTTTCAGATTTTTCCCCACTAGAAAAATCTCGCCGACCTCAGCCAGGTTCGATCCCATCTAAAAGCAAACGCGCTAACCACTAGACCACCGAGGCAGGCCTAGTGTTCGTTAGTACCACTTGTTCGGGGCTCTCGTACCCGTCAGGATTAAATTTACGCTGTTTGGCAAATTTATGTCCCGTGCGCTGAATGTGTTTATAGAGAACTTGACCCGCGATTCTCTGGCGGGCGCCTGTGTCTAGGAATGCGCCCCCAGTTGTTTGATCGATGGATATCGTTACTACGGGTCGTAAGTCGTGAGACGTGACCGTGGGTTTGGCGTCTGCGAGGAATAACCCGACATCAGCCGAAACAGCTAAGCTGTGGTGCTTCGGATAAAGCAGCTAATTGTCTTGGCTTGGGCAGTTCTTCTCTCTTTCTCTTCCGGCATTCTTCTCGGATGTGGCCTGGGAGTTTGCAGTATCCACACTTGGTGTTTGGTTTGCATTGGGCTTTCCGTGTTTCCAATCTGGGCGGATGGCTTGACTCTTCCAATTTTTCTTAGCTCTTCTAACACCGATTTGAAAGAATCTACTTTGGTGAACGGTAGGAGGTGCCTGATTCTGTGCGTAAACATACTGTAGATCATATACAATTAGAACATTTCATTCGGCCTTGTTTTGTGCGTTATTTTTGCAATTAGTGCCCGTTTTTCGGCCACGAAAAGATCGGAATTTTGTTCGTTTTTTGGGGTTTTGAAAAAAATTCTTACAGTACCTGGTGCATCGGTTTTTCTCGACCGTAGGTGGCTTTCAGTAGCTCTAGTGCTTTGATCCAGGTGCTTGTCATATCTTTGAGCCCGTGCCACCAGGTGAGTGCTGGTTCTTACAATAACATTGGTAGGCCCCGAAGCGCGTTGTTGTTTGAGATCTTTGTATATTTCAACGGCTTCAATAAAGGCGTGCACGTCTGTACGGCCGCTAAAGCGTATGCTATATTTTGAAACCGAACCTTGTGTGACTGTGGCTGACTGGTTCTACCCGCTGTATTAGTAGATCAACAACACCTCAAGAAGTTGTTATTGCAAGAGGCTTCTGAAAGCTGATTTGTCCTTGCTGCTGGTTGAATTTCGACTGCTATTTATGTGGCCTCTACTACTATTTGAATGGGGGGGGGTGTTGCGGGAGCTCCCTGTCGGTGGCTGTGTAGTCGCATCGTGGTTTAAGCGAAGGCGCTTAAAGAAGCATTAAGGAAGACTTTCGTAGCTGGCGACAGCGACAGGAGACCGCGACAGGCGACAGCGACAGGCGACAGCGACAGCACCGCTACAAGGGAATTTAATACAACTCCGTTTGAAGCGGGCGACCGCGACAGGCTGCGTAGTGGTCGCCTCGCCTTGTCGCTCGTGGCCTGTCTCGCGTCTGCTCCTGGAGCGGTAGTGTCGCTGTCGCCACGTGGTTTTACATCGCGTTTGATATGTAATCACATGACATTGTCGGCGAAAACACGAAACATGTCTTCAACCCTATCAAAATCTTGCGCTTTTTCATCTGAACAAGATGAAATTCTAATAGAATTAGTGGCACAAAACCCAAGTCTTTATGATTTGAAGCTAGAATCGTATAAAGATGGCGTAAAAAAAGAAAATATATGGAAAGACATAGCAGGGGCTTTAAATAAAACTAGTAAGTGATAATAATTTTATTGTATTCTTAGTTTTAGTAATTTTACAACAACAAAAATGGG